>JAQJVK010000002.1:8092761-8289876 GCA_035578135.1 Flexamia atlantica | reverse complement strand
TTCTTTTCACCGTTATAGCTCGAAAACGGCTTTTAACAGCAAATGTGTCGATTTTAAGGTACTTCTTTGTATATTTACCAATACGTCCCTGGATTGCCTAGTAGGGCATCAATTAAGTACAGTAAAGGGCTGAATGTTCGAAACAGTTATGGTGCTATCCGTGGGCAGTATTTCAAACTCGATTCACTTAGTTTTTAACTTAAAATATAGGCGGGAAGTAATAATTTAAGATCAACCACTGATTGCAGCATTTATTTTCCCGTGAAAAGCCGGGACACCGTCGAATTAGATGAAAAAGGTATTTTCCAATTTATTGTAACTGACATGATTGTAATTAAAAACATAAAGGCCGGCCTAAGGAAATAACTATAGCTCCCGCTGCCTAAAAAGATGGTACCATATAATGAGCTTATGATTAAACGTATAAGGTACGAAACTTAACCAAATGTAACTTTTATATAGTACGAATAACCTAACAAAATCATCAAAACAACCATAAAACCATGATAAAAGGAATCAAATTATAAATCAGCTGTAACAACGTATCCGTTTGTGAAGCTAATATGCTTGATTTAATAAAATTTGAAATTTAAACAAAAGATCATCCATTACGTTAACATGGGGCATTTTCAAAGCTTCAGCTCCACCAAAAACCTCTAAAAACCTCGAATTAAAAAAATCCGTTCTTGGTGAATGCCAACACTCTGTAAGGAACGTCCATGCAAATTTTCAAGTTTCGAGGTTAAGTCGTTTTGGCTGTACAATGATAGGTCGATAGTTCAGTGGTATTTGACAAAAATATAGTAGAAAAGATAGTATAAATATAACTTACAATCAGGGATTTGTATGATAATTTATAAATTTTTACATAAATAGATCAAACAATCATATCATTTCAGCACATTCTGTTTGTGACTGAAAAATCAGTGTTCTTTTCTTCTTACCGGGATTTAGTCTCAAGACTCAGCCACAAAAGGCAGTATGCTCTTCACGTTTAAATCTGCGTACGTCGAATTATACGAAACACCAAATCATCGGACAGGCATAGATGTAATAAAAAAATATTAGGAACGCCTCCAGGAAAAACGATAACTCCCGCTACCGAAATATAGATGGTGCCACTTAACTCTTTTATATAGTACATAATTATGTCCTTGAAACAAATCAACAAAAATCAATGAAGCCATGATCAAAGAAATCAATTTATTACCATCTGTATCAACGTATACATTTCCGAAGCTAACTACCAGCTGATAGTTTTAAGAACATTAAAAATGTAAACAAAAATCGTCCAACATACTTTTAAATGGGAAAATTTGAAAACTTTGGCCTCGCCGAAAACCCCTTTATACTACGAATTTTGTAAAATCCGTTCTTAGCGGATGCCTACGCCCTAAGAGGAACATCCATGCAAAGTTTCAAGGTTCTAGGTCAAGTAGTTTGGGCTCTACGATGTTTCCACTGAGTGGTATTTGACAAATATATAGTAGAATATTATACTACTATATATGCAAAATTAATTATTATTTTTGTGAATTTCTTGCTTGATTATGTATAGTAAAATTATGTAGGAAACAAATCATTAATCTACACATCTACAACTACAACATCCTACATTCTCAATTCAATTTCATACGTATTTAATTTGTCTTAATATAACTGATCGCATGCATCCTTCTTGGCACAAAAGTTTGTTATTAATACGAATTGCGCTATAAAAATATATTTTTTATCGCAATTTTATACAAAAATGCGTTTGCTGGGATAAAATTCACATTTGTTTCATCAATGTACTTTTATACATGCAATAGTATCTTTACTCATTGTTTTTTAACGTTTTATTAATTGTACCTAAAAGAAACAATCAATAAATATTTTCTCTTAAATATATGGAATCAGCTGTTAGTAAAAGGAACATGACAATGTGTTCCTGTTGGTTCCATCTAGCGTCATTCATTTAAACTATTTCGACTGAGGCAACAAAACAGAAATGATCTATCTGAATTTTTATATTTCTAGGCATTGTTTTTTTTCAATAATAAACATTTTAACGTAGACTTAAAAAACTAACAATTGATAGGCATGTAGCATGTCATTTAAGTGTTTCGTGAAATACTTTTTTTCTAAATTCCACTTTTATTTTCCTTTTATTTTGAAACAATCTTTATTTGTATCTTGTAGTTTACTAAAGTAAATTATTGCCCAATGTTAAACTTATGATGATTTTTTGCAAGTTAAAATATTAAATTACTCAAAAAATACTAAACCAATATGCTTCATAATTTAATGGCATATTCCCTGTGAGATACTTAACGTTTGTGCGAAATTTGGAATTGATTAGTGTAGCGGTTTTTTAGTTACCGCGTTACGTACACACACACTCACACACTCACACAGTGACGGACAACGAATCTTCAACTCCGCTGATACATAGACTCGTTCACTTCGTTCACTCATCGATAAACAAAAAAAAACATTTGCTACTGCTGCCAGTCCTACCACTTCATTCCTCTGCAGACACGGACTTTCGAACCAAACCATCTTATTGGTATTAACCAATAAACACGCATTAAACGTCGGTTTTCAGGCCGGAAAGTTTTTTTTCTGGACTGGTTTGGCAATGAGTACCTTCCGAGCCAAGCAAATAGGAACAGAAAACAAAGGTGTCTGTGTCAGTATGATGGAAAAACGTACAGTTATAAAGTCAGTGGTGTAATGTCTCCAAACCAGGTATTATAACTATAGCAGTGATTCAGAGGCTAAAAATAAAAATATTTGCCCTATTTTTTTATTCAAAATACTTAACAGATACATTTCATCATCGCTCAAATTATGTTAGTCTACTATTAATGATGTTATACTATGGTAAAGCGTATAACATTAGTAAAACCAAAACCAAAATTCCTGGTCTTTATACAAAAGTCATTTTTTTCTCTTAAGTAAAAAATGAGATCACCTTCTTTTTTTGCACCTCATGAACAAAATGCACCTCTGAGCTTCATTATCGAATTGCCAACAAAAAGTTTAATTTAAATGTGATGTGAACGAAAGGTTTCTTTATTTGTTTCGAAAATGCAAACCCATCAAAGGTCGAGATCAATGGCTGCAGACGCTGGCGCTGCCGCGGTGCGGGAGCCCCGCCGGGCACCCCCGCTGACACTAAGATTGCTCTCTGTCGGACAGATTTCCTTTGCAAGACGTAAAACGTAATTTATTGACTATGCCAAATCTCCATGTGAAGCTTATCGGTTTTTGGTAGTAAACCTACATCTTCTAGTCAAAGAAACTGTGGAATAACATCTTTTTTAGTTGTTTTTATATTCTTCTACTTTTTGAACTCCTTATGGTTTATAGAAATAATGCATTCATAGTAACACTTCCAAAATTATTGTTTAATACAATAAACCGTTGTAAATGTTTCTATGATGATTTTTAGATCTGAAAAAATTATGTACAGTGGTTGACATTGCATTCGTAAATTACGTTAAATATTGTTAAACATGTTAGGCCAAAAGGCAATCTTCATTCCAGAGAATTTCATCAGTACGACTCTGAAGTATTAAACTAGAATTTTGATAATGTATTATTTCTATTCAAATATTGCATCCCCTATTCGATTCGATTAAGGGGAAATGTGTATATCTTGTTGTCATAATCTGAATATGTATACGTCAGAAATGCCAAACAAGTCTAAGCTTTTTTGCTTATCACGCTTTGGATCATATAAGAAAAAGTTGAGCCCCAGTCTACTACTAAATATTCTTTAGTGTAGGACTTGCTTTTAGAACTTTTAAGCAAAAAGATAGACAGATTGACGGATTATGAGCTATCCAACTTAAGATTTATCAGAGATTAAAACTTAATTAAAACTTTCTTATCAAGAAGCACAATTTTGCTAAAAATTTAATCCTGTTCTCGAGTACGAGATTGGATAATTTTAATATTGAAAGTAATTTGTTTCAAGTCTCTTTTTGTTCAATGTCGAGAGTTTTTTATGTAAAATATAATTCATTTTTAAATCAGTGTCTATTGTATATTCCTTCTTGTTATAATTTCTTTGAACTTTTAATATCTTCTAACACCTTGTAATAGTTTCAACCCATGTGCTAAAACACTTACTGAATTTCTGAAAAAGTAATATAATCAATCAATATCGCTGAAATTAACTGTATTGAGTTTTTTATGGATTGCTTACTTTTTATGACTGATAAACATTTCAGGTAAAGAGATCACATTTACCTTATTTCAATTAATTGTTCCTCGTTAACGTAGCATTTCAAATGAATGAATCTAAACCAACTTTGAACTAGCTTAAATTCTATTTTTTACGGGTAAGTAATATTTTTACGAGGTATAATTTCCTCAAATTTTGAAAACAATCTCCTCCTAAATCTCCTCACAAAACCGCCGCCTTTTGTTATGTAATTTCATCCACAAGTTGATCAGGGTTTGTTTGTAAACTTTGTTTCAGTTGCGGTTGTTTTTCTTTATTTTTGTATTCTCTCGTTGCAGCCCTTTTGTATTCGTTCATAGGGATTTTTCTGTATTCTAGTTTGGAACGGATGCGAAAATAAGCTTCATTTGATAACAAAATTTAAGTAAATAGTATACAAGATTATTTTTGCGTTCGACCTTACTGGAGTTTTGGTTATAGGGGACTGGAATATTTTGATAGTAACAATTAGTTTTGTACTCAAATTGTGTACAAAAATGCATTTTTTATTATCTCTAACCAAAAAATAGACCGCATAGAGGTTTTGAAAAATTTAATCTTAATTATTTTACCTCTACGGCTACTTCATAAGTAAGGCTTTAATAGAACCTACATTGTAACATTGTTGCTATTACAGTGATAATTGGATGTGAGACCAAAGCGATATCCCACACAGTTAAATTGCTCGTACCAACAGTTTACCCGTAGTGTCCAATCATTAAAGTAATTAATTACTGCAATGACTAAAGTTGCTTACAAGTAATGATTGCATATTTGATTTAAAAAAGTAACTTATTAATTGATTTGGATCATACTTTATTTATAAGAACATTGATCGTGATTGAGTAAAATATCAATTTACTGCGATGACCGTTAGAAACGTCTCTGGCTCCTCCTATATTATATTTATTTTGTATATTCTATGATGATTATATATTTTTAAATAAGCTCTTAAATGCTGGCCTATTGGAAAAACTATACTAATTCCTACAAATGAGGCAGCATGCTTGAATAACAAGCTAAGAATAAATATTTTCCTTTTTTGTTTTAAGTCATGCTCTTTTGCAGATCCATAAGATATGTGTTTACCCAAAATAATTTTGACGGAATAAAAAATTTAGCTAAGTCATATTGTAAATTTTGTCCAAACTCGCCAAATATATTTCATAAAAGCAAATAATGTACAACGTAATTTTGAAATAGAAAACAACGTTAAGAACATGTGCCTGACATTTTCATGGAATGTGTAATAATAGGTATTCGTGGGAGCCCCAATAAAGGGTTTGCAATCAGTTGATTTAATAGTTACTCGTAATATTGAAAAGCTCCTATTATTCTGCTGTAAACAATTAATCTAGGTTTTAAGCCGAGGTTTGTTTTGTTTGATAATACATTTCTGTTTCACCAGAATGTGTTTTCACACATTCCACGGTTCATATGATGACTGAGTCGTTCAAAACAAAAAAGCTAGTTATTTTCCAACTTTTTTATTTTTTAATTTAAGAGATATAGAGCCTACCGTCAAGAGGGTATCAGGACAATTCCTTGATGAAATTAATTTAAAACCATATTTAAGAACTTGACTAGTTATTTTTTTATTTATTAGTTTTTTTTGTAGAAATACTTGGAAACCTCCCAATGCAAGTAAATTTTATGAATATTCGTCCGTAAAAAAAAAACAAAAAAACTGTATGACACCTTGACCATAAATAATATACAAAATTAAATTAAACTGCCATTTTATACGATGAGAACCCGTCCTATCAAGGAAGCCTAACAAAATCCAACCACAAATTGATGTTAAATTATGTCTAAGCTAAAATTATTTATATTTAAAAGTTCATAGTAGTAATTCAATAAAAAAAATTATATTTCGTCAACTTTGTCTATAGTAAGTAAACGTTATTGGCTGTAGATTAAAATGCAGTACGTATATGCCAGTTTATGTACCAATATTTAAAACCTCCCCTCTTTTGTGACAATAAAGGCAATACCTTTGTGGTTAGACTTGTGCCTGATACAAGTCGTTACATTAAATACACGATAAGTCAGCAGACAGTAGATTAACATATTTATAGATCTACCGGTGAACGATGCTGTTGATGGTAGGGTCAGTGCTCGGTAAGAGCAATAAAATAAATCTCAGGCGTCCATTGCATTATAACTTCACTATTTCATTTTGAATAAGCGTTTGATTCAATTTTTTCAGTAGGAAATAGGTTGCACTTTTTTCAATTGATTACTTGAGTTTTCTTTGTGATGTTACCATTGTTGTGATTGTTGAGTCAGAGTTTTATCACGAAAAGTTTGCTGTTGGTAATCAGAGTTTGTTACTTTTCAGTCACAATTTTGTAAATGTTGGTAAAAACCATATACCTTTAATTTTTTTCAGATGACTCAATTTTTAAATCACCTTTATGTAGTTTTGTAGTCACCTTTATGTAATTTTATTTTGTTGCCAAATAAGTTATATCTATGTCGATTTGTGAGGTTCAGTGTTGAATTTTGGTAGCGCCTATAAAGGGCCACATAATTTTGGCCATATTAAACGCAATTAATGCACTTTACGCAATCAATGCACTTTGAACAGTGTCCCTTTCTTGCAGTGGCGCCTCTGTAGGGCCACCCACAACTGTGAGTAATAACTGCCAGGTCTAAATCCTTATTTATACCATCTACGTAGTACTTATTTGCATTGATGAAGATTTTTTTAGCATAACTGTTGCACCTACTGTTTTTATTGTGTTTATCTTTATTTCTATATTAGTTAATTCATAGATACTATATTGCATGTTATTTTTATGATTAATATTTTCTATTTCTTGATATGTAAAATTCACTCTCATTGTTAGCTGTTTACTAGAACTTGTCAAGTAGAACTTGTAACTTGTTTCTTTAGATTTGTTTAAGTGAAAATAAAATACATGTGAAAGACTTTTTGAATCCCTGAAAATTAAATACATGTTGTCAATAATTAGTTTTCATCCTCTTGGTCTAGTATAATTTTTCTATTATATATGATTGAATTAATACTGAAATAGAAAGAAAAACTTTGTAACACACTCATAACCGTACCGAGAGGCTAGAGGGTGATTGACGAGACCTGGTGCCCCAGCTAAGCTGACGCTGTAAATTGTTGCGTCGACAAATCCATCATTTGTGAGGGGGATTATACCTGTACTGCAATCATGCATCGGCATTGGCAAAAGTGGCAGTTATAATAGAAAAAATGTGACAGTTTAGCTATAGTACTGATCCACGGACAAAAGCTAAAGTAAATGGCTATGCATTCTGCTTTTATTTGATTTAAATGAGCTATAAATACATTTTTTACGGTCTATTAGCTAATAAGGTTGAATTAAAAGATGTGCACTTTCTTCGTATTATCTCATTCTACGTCAAAACATGAGCAAAAATTGTAATCTACTTGATTGAATGTTTCCTTTATTTAGTATATATTTGTATTTTTTTATTGTACATACAAATCCACGTAAATTCCACGCGTGCAAACTAAGTACATAATCTGCAATTATTCTCACGAACTATTTTTATGAGGAATGTCAAGTTTGTACTTTGTATGAACTAAAAATGGCAGCATTTCTTAGTTTTCAAAGCGTAGAATGTAAGATCAAATCAAAAACTAATTTGTCGTGTTAAGAATCAAAATTATCGATCCTCAATTAGTGTTACGACTTGTTTACTATCCTAAATAAATGTCTTCGGTTTTTTTGTAATATTTTATAAAATTGAGTAATTAGTGAAACCAGTGTTCTTTGGTATAAGACTTAGGATTTGTTTCAAATAACCATAAAGAGTTAAAAGCAACAAAAAACCTTCATTATGTGTTGTTAATTTCGCAATAACGCTTTGTACATTGTACGCTTTGCGAAGTAACTGGGACGTGATTCAACGACTTAACTGTGTATCACTTAATTAAGTAGTATGTCATCAGAGTAATTGGTGCAGTAACAGCGAGTTTTATGATGTTTATTTTTTCCATTGGCTTATGCAAATGTTTATTCTGTATATAAATAAAAGGCGCACACCTATAATATGTATAAGGTGCACTCACATACAGACGGTAAATGTACATTAAAGGTAGAAAATGGTGATCGACTTCAATGTGTCTCACCAATCGCCTTCAGAACCAATGAGAGATTGGCAGGATCAAGATGACAGTCTTCATTATATATTCTTTTGGTTGACAGAATTTCCACCAATCGGGGTATAGGGAAGGTCACCATCTTGATCCTGCCAATCTCTCAATAGGCCTGGTTATGATTGATGGGGCTAATCAAAACCGATCGCTATTTTCCATCTTTTGTGAGTATATACCGTCAAATTAAATCAAATCTAATTCCTTATTTGCAATTGGTTAAATACATGAAACAGGCTTTGTCACAAGATTAAGTTCTTATGTGTGAGTGTATTATGATTTTAAATATATTACTAGTGTTTTAAGACGGCTTTTATTATATCCAGTATGTAGAACAACACGTATCACTCTAAGCAAAAAGTTATTTAGATGCTAATTGTCATAACATGTGCATTAAACTCTTTTAAAAGAAGCAAAAACTTAGATATTAAAGAAACAGCTAATGTTTTGGATTTTGATTTGGCGCGCCGTCTTACCTCTGACCAGGAGTGGTCATGTGTATTAGATATAGATAACGTTAATTTGAGTAGTCAAAATTTTGTAAATCAGTTGCAAAATATTATAACCCTTTCTTCCAAAACGAGCAAAAAACTTGCTAAAATAAGTAATATAAAACCCTGGATTTCCACTGGTATCGTTAAATCAATCAGAGTCAGAGATAGGATGAGCGCCCAACTAAAAAGACAAAATTTTAACATGCATAGTACTTAAAGATCGTTATAAAAATTATAGAAATTTTCCAAATCGCACAATAAAATAAGCCAAAAACTCATATTACCGCAAAAAAAATTTCTGAAACAAGAACTAACAAAGCTAAACTATGGAGCAACCTTGTTGAAATTATGGGAATAAAAATAATAAAGACTCATTTCCTATTAAACAATTTTTGGATAGGAAAATAGTATAGGGGAGGATGAAATTAAGCTAGCAGCTGATCAATTAAATAAATATTATATAGAGGTAGGGGCCAGATTAGCCAATGCTATCCCTCATGTAACCGAGGTCGTTGTTGATGATGCCGAGTTCGCGACTCTGGAGCCAATATCAGTAGTAGCAGAACTTGTAAATTTAGTAAATTAACTGAGAGGAAGATCGGCTCCCGGTCATGATCAAATTCCGGCAAAATTAATTAAGAACAATCTTGAACATTTAAGTCACCGCTTCTTCATGTGATTAAAAAAAGTTTTTTCTCAGGGCTTTTTCCAAAATGTTTTAAAAAGGGTAAATTAATTCCTATCTACAAGGGGGGCCTAAAAACAATTGTGTTAGTTTCAGACCAATTACCTTGGCAAGTGTGATTTCAAAAATATTATAAAAAACGGTAAGATTATAACTTGAAAAATATTTGGCTGCCCAAAATTTACTGTTTGAAAATCAATTTGGTTTCAGAAGAGACAAAATATTTTTTAAGTAATGTTATAGTTTTAAAAATTTAAATGACGATCTTTTTGTGCTCAGAAAAAATATTCACGAGTTTTAGTAATAAAACCCTACCGGATATTTTAGTTTTCATCGACATAGCCAAAGCCTTTGATACAGTTGATAAGGACATTTTGATAAGAAAATTAGAGTACATTGGGGTTCATGGCCTGCTTTGAACTGGTTCAAAAATTACTTGGGTGATCGCCTCCAAACAATTTCCATATTTGATCAATTAAATAATATTTAATCCATATTTATTTCTGCGAAATAGGGGAAATTCGCTAAAACTTGTTAGATGATATTTAATGTTTAATAGTCTGAAATCCCCGATGCTTCCATTTTCGTGCCAGCAAACCTGCATACTCATTCCCCATGTTATCCTTATGTGAAATAAAAAAAATCCTATATCTTCTTTATTTCTTAACATATCTTAATAAAACTTGATGTATGTGCTTCTCCTAGTTAAGATTTATTAAATATTGAAGTAAAACCAACCAGTTTTAACATACCTGTTGCAGCAAACTTGCATACTAATTCCCCATGTTATTCTTAAGGAGATTACAAAATCATGTCAAATCTCGCTATGTTGGATTGAAATATATTCTTTTGCATTGAAATTCGCTGAGTATGCAGGTCTGCTGCAACGAGGGTATTTTATGTTATTATATGAGATTGACTCTTTTTTGATGAGACACAAATTATCATGATTAATTATTATTGTTATTATTATAGATCAGTAAGCCAAACATGTAAATGAATTAAGTTTTTTCTTCTTGATAATAAGACTTATTGTTTTTTTAATACTAAAAGGTTAAGGATATAACAAATCTCTTTTTTTCAAAATATAGCACTTCAATAATCTTACATTATATAGTCGTTTACACGTTTTTATATATTCTCTTACGCTCTGTGATGACGAATAATATGAGCATAAAGTTGATCCCTTGCAAATCGGGTCCCTGAAAATTTGCATTGTCATGAGCCATTCTTGCACAAGGAACAATGAAGTTTCCGGCCAATTTTAGAGGAGATTGCAATACTCGCTGGAGTTCGCTTAAAGTGACTACATTGTGTGGAGATAAGCTTGCAGTTTTGGAAATATCAGCATGTTGGAACAAGTGTTAGAAACCGATAGCCAGTTATCTATGACACTAAGCTGATAACCTTATGTAAATTATTTTCCGTGATTCTGTAATTATTTATTTATTTCCACGGTTGAAACCATTTTATAATATACAACATAACAAAAGGTGGCTACTAATATTTTTAAGAAGCTGCATGCTAATTAGAATGCTTCAGACTAATTACTCCTAAACAAGAAAATGCATAAACTCTATGGGCACAGTCGAATGAACACAAAGTGATAGAAAATTGAATAACAACAATAAATAGCTAATCACAAAACAACAGATAAATATCCAATAACAAAATTCACATCAGAATACAAATATTCGAAAATTATTATACTAATTGAGTATTTAGTTGTGATACTTTAAAAAGTATTCTCAGAAATTAGATAATCTTATTATTAACGAATTATTACCTATGAACGAAAGACTCGCATGAAAGCATTTTTCGCAATCACTTTTTATGACAGTAAAGTTAGGTTAAGGTAAATTTAAATCGCTTACCTCCAAAAAGTAATCAAATAAAAATTTCAACTTAAAAAATGTTCTTTGATTTTCAAAACCAACTTATAGTATCACGTTATTAAAGATTACCGAGACAATTATTCTTACTCCTAAAATAATTGAACGGTTATGAATAATTTACGCTCATTCAACTCATCATATTGACTTGAAAAGTTAAGTATTGGAACCAGACCTATAAAACACGTGTGAAATAACCTGAGCTGCAAACCCGCTGAGTTAGGCATTGTTTTAATGCACATCAGCCATGAAAGGGAAATACAATATATACATTAAGCTTAGACAATTTTCTTGTTGTCGTAACATGAAAAATCGTCAAGGAAGAATCGCAAATACGTAATCTTGGTTCTATATACACCTTAATTAAACAGTTGAACTGCCGTGTGAACATCTCCGACAGCAGGAAACGCAATCAGCAAGGGTTGGAGATAAAACCGAATTACTGACGTCAGAACTTCACGATGCGATGTAGTCTGCTGCTCATGGGGTACAGAGGGAGGACTGGATTAGTTTGTATGGACACAAAGATATATGAGAATCCGAACTATTTCTTCAATACATCGATTGTTTTGATGATATATCAAACTAGTTCTTAATAGTGGTAATCTATGTACCAAGTTTGAAGTTTGTTCGTGATATTTTGACTCCTATGTTTAACATCTGACTGCGAGATAAAAAAGTCAAGATTTTTGTCGTGTAAGGGAGCGTGAATTTTATTATACAAGGTGTCCGGATATTATGGTAAAATATTTTATTATATGACATTAGAGGCAAAAATAGGAAAAATGTTTATATAACCATAGGTCCTAAAGTGCTTCGTTTTCTGTCTGTGTTTTTTACATATTTAACTATAACTCACAAACATCTTAATGTATAAATTTCAAACCTGGTACAGGGATGACTACTATCAAGAACTTATTTTGTAAAAAGTATCAAATAGGCCTATCTACTTTGTACCATTTCAAAAAAGTATTACTAAAGACAAAAAAGTTTCAAAATTTAATCCATTTAACGCTGATATTAGGATTATGGTAATCGGACTACTAATAACGAAGTAAGACAGTAGAAATCTTAGCCAGTAAAGAATTTTATTTTATCCTATTACTCTAAATTAACCATAATGTAAATAAGATGAGAGAATATGTTATTAGTTTTTAGAAAATATCTGTATTTCTGACGCTTACCAATAAATGTATGTAAGTTTTATGGCAATAAAGAATATTTTGATTCTGATTCTGAACGTAGAAATTGTTACTTTTCTGAATAAAAAGTACTGACTGAAATTGCCTGTTTTTATTAGGAAAATTCACAATTCCGCCACTATTATTCATCCGACCATTGTAATCTTATCAGCATTAATTGACTTAAATTTCGCAACTTGGTCTCTTGTATAATTTTTCTAATAAATATTAGAAAAATTATACAAGCTTTGAAAAAAACAGTCGTTGTTTTGAAATATGACAAAGTAGAAATTTGATAATTATTACAAAAATAGTTCCTAATAGTTGTCATCTATGTACCAAGTTTGACGTTTGTACGCTCAGAGATTCTTGAGATATAATTAAACATGTAAACAATACAAACAGACACACAGACGGAAAACGGAGCAATTTAGAACCTATGTTTATATAAACTTTTTTTATTTTTACCTCTGCTGTCATACAATAAAATAGTCTACCATTCTTTGGATACCCTGACCTATCGGAAAAGCTTTACCAAACTTCACGGAAAAAATAATTATTCGAAAGACATCCGATTTTCATTCAACAAAAAAAAACACGAATGCCTAGTGTTCTATGTAAACTTATTTTGAAAAGTCAAAATTTACGGAGATTCTAAAATGTCTTGGGTCTAAGAAAAAGTTCTAACATTACATTTGAATTTATCATTAATATTTTTAATAAGTTAAAATAGCCCAATGATTAATCCCAAAATAATTGGTTTGTTTCTTTCATTGATGTACAGTTACACCCGTTATTTTCTATTCTATATTTATTTTTTATTTCAGACCATCCTCTTACCGGTTCACATTATATACGTGCATATAAAATCATATAAAATACGTAGCAAATTCGTTTAAAGACATTACTTTATAATTTCAAACTCTCGCCATGCTTAATATTTAATCTTGTTTGGTTTACTTCAGCAAAAAAAAAGGTAAATGGATAGCATTTAACAATCATTTGAATTTTAAAAAAATTCGTAATTTTTTTACTATATTCACCACTAACTGTATTTTTCAACTGTATATCGGTGTTACTAGTCTTAATTTTCTCCCTCCGGAAATTAAAAGCATGAGACAGGTTAGCGCTTGTCAGCATGTCGTGGCGAGATTACTCTCTCATACCACATCAGTGTCGGTGGGGGTTGATTAACTTAACCCCTGATAACTAACTTGGCAGTGACTGACAACATAAATAACATCATAGGATACAAGTGTAAGAAAATAAGTGGTCATTGCTTGTAATTTGGTTTTCAATGATGTATACAAAACTATGGTTTTTTTTAAATAAATGATTGTGTATTGACACGATTTTGAATGATTTTATTATAAAATATAGATATTATTTCTTATTTTTTTCTGTTTGGGTGGTGCCAATTTACATATTTCTCATCTAGAAGATTAAAAACTCCGCTGTTAAAGATCCCAGTTTCACTTTAAATCCACTAGACTCTGCTATAACACTGGAAATAATTTTATGTAACACAATTCATGATTCAGCACATTGTTTATTCAGTCCCTTCAGAATTATTATAGCTTCGTAACACAAGTGATAAAAAGGATTCCTATATATATATATATATATATATATATATATATATATATATATATATATATATATATATATATATATACTTTCCATCAACAGAATATAAGATTAGGTTTATTAATTTTAACGAATTAAAATACCTGCCTCTTAATATTACTAAACTTACTTATTTGCAACCAGAAATCTAGATATTAAAACGACCAGATTTGCAAAAAGAAGTAAGTAAAATTCTCGCAAAGCTGGGCTTATTAGGTTTAATTAATTTTTTACTGGTTTTAGTTTGGTCTAGCTAACCTAGCCATTTACAGCTTCATTTTTTTGTTTCACTATTGTTTGCCTTTCTTTCTGCCGTTTTCTTGCAAAACCTCCCCAAGAACTTTATTTATATTTGTCATGCCTTTTCCAGCTGTCATCGCTTATTCACGGTTAACAATAGACGGAGCTTAGGAATTCTTAAAATAATTAAGTTTATTGACAGTTTGTATTAAGCTTCGATTTACCTTATTAAACATTTCAATATTCACAAGAAACACTGGTATAAGAGAAACGTAGGGTGAATACGAATGCAATTTGTCAACTTTCCCAAGTCCTAAGCCTAATGCAATTGTCTCTTTGCAAATCGCACGCACCATTGTCTTCAAGAAAATTTTCTTTCTTTATTTGAGCTTTTTTAACAATACTAGCGCGTATATTTGAATACATTACGCTTAAATAAATTATATTTACAATAATTCTCTTTGGTAAAAAGTTTGTTATCTCATAATTAAAATGTATTGCTCATAAAATCATCTAACCAGACAAGTTTATTTGCAACTAAGTTTTTATTTGCCTTTATTGTGTGCTAAATAGCTTATAACAAAATTATTTTTTTATTTTGGTAGTTTTAGTGTTTTTATGATCAATGAAGCAAATTGCCACAGTTTCAGACTAAAAAAATGTTATAGTTTACAATACATAGGTACTAATACCACACAATAATCTTTAAGTTCCTAATAGATGGTTAAGTTCTGGCGATAGTTGATGAAACAAAGTTGTATTCAAGCTGCATACTATGCAACAAGTAGACAGAATTACTGAATACTGTGCTGACCCAGAATTGGTGGTTTGTAATCAACTCTCAAGTAAGAGTGGTAATCGAGTGATGCAACTATCAATTTTTGAATAATTGTGCTCTTTATATTTTTTAATATTTATAGATTTTCAAAGTTTTAGATGCAATCTAGTAGTGCTCTCTATGAAAATGTAAACTGTTGTTAATGGCCCATATAAGTCCACGTATGAAGCTATAAATACATTATATTATTTAACAGAGAAATCAATAACGATTCAGAAAAATAACAGGTTTCCAACAACATTTCACATTCTTTTAGCGAATTTCCCCTATAGGGAAGAAGCTATTACCGTAGGTCTCATTGTAAGACCTAAGCCCCAGACCATGATAACATTTTGTTTTGCAACCCCCAGAAGCAAAAAACACCATTCGTTCGAATTTTTAGATATATATATATATCTAAATATATATATATATATATATATATATAAATATATATATATATATATATATATATGTGTGTGTGTGAGTCTGTTAGCACGATAGCGGCCGTAAAAATGGTCCGATCTTGATGAAATTTGGTACAGACATGTAAAGTGGTAATCGATTGAACGAGTTCGTGAACAAGCCCGATCGGACCTCCGGAAGGGGGGGTAAAGGGGGATAAACCCCCTCAAAAATGGGTTTTTTGAGCTTTTTACATAGAAAAATAAAATATATCAAATTTTTGTTGGCACCATTGAATTCAGCTTAAAAAAACAAACAATTTAGTATTTTGAATCACTGCTCTATGTCCATTCGTTCCCGAGATATTGAAAGTGGTAAACACAGTACGTTGTCTCAATGTTAACCTTATGGGAAATAAGTAAATTTGTATATCTCGTTTATTTCTCAACATATCTTGATAAAACTTGGTAAATGGCTTCTTCTAGTTCAGATCTACTAAATATTGAATTAAAACCAACCAGTTTAAACATACCTGTGGCAGCAAACCTGCATACTCATTCCCCATGTTAATCTTATGGAGCTTACAAAAGTATGTCTAATCTCGCTATGTTAGATTAAAATATATTCTTTTGCATTTGAAATTCGCTGAGTATGCAGGTATGCTGCAACGGGGGTATTAAAACTATAATAGCGAGCTGAACACGTAATAAAAAAATAACTTTCTAATCGAAAGGACAACTTTGATTAATGCGTAATTTCTTGTCTTTTACATGGTTTTATACAGGTTTTGCAGCATTTCTATATATACTCCGAAGTTATAAACTTTTGTGAAGAGAGTACTCAAAACAATCACAGGGAGGAATCTTGTGCAGAGTTGTGACAAAGACGTACGAGTGTAGCCCGGCGACTGAAATGTTTCCTCTTTTTTATTTTTTATTTTTATCTTTGAAAGGTTTCTACCCCCTATCATGGTCGTATCATTAGACTTTCGTCAAAAACTTCCTAGACAATTGATAAAACACCATTAAACAAAAGGGGATGCTTAGTTTTACCATAGTTGACTTAAACTTTTCTATGGTAAGGTATAACATTGTGGAAGAGAGTTTTAATAAATTTTTGTCTAAATTTAGTCTCTAGATTCTGTTTTAAACTTTTATTTATTTATCTTGATAACCATAAAATTTCAGTATTTATTATTACATGAATCGACCCTTAACCTTAATTAATATTTCATATATCAATTATAAGAATCATTCATACTGACGAATAAATTATATAAATTGAAATAGGAGAAGTTGATTACTTGTTCTCACTAACTTAGTTGAGGTATATGGCAGGGTGACGTAGAAACAGTCTGACAGGAAGATCACCCACAAAGTCTGTACTCGACAGAACTGTCAGTTAGGTAATATTGCTTCATATTTGTACCAGTGTAGGCGATAAGTTCATGGTGAAACTTCAGTTCGAGCTAAGCTGAGGATAACATTATATAATAATTCTGAAAATTTAAGTAATACCCATTATGGTTCTAAAACTATAATAGTGAGATATCTGTGAATTAATTTATTAGTGAGTTAGTTTTACACGAGTATTAGTTATTACTTTGCCTGAGCACCTATCGTGGAGGTGGTGGTCAAATCATCAACGTAATTTTAGCTAGATTTTCACAATAACGCAAAAATAAAGATAAATAAGTAACTAAACAATTGTTTGGTTGCTATTTTATTTTATATTTCTGGCTTATAACATAGTTTACACAATTTCACATGATAACTTATAATTAAAAGGTTATGAAGACAACTTTGATGAGTCCCTTTAAAAGATCTATAAATTGTAACGATAAAAAATAGCGTAAGCCTAAAGTTTCAGTTGGAATTTGAGATTCCATTAAATGTAAAAACATTATATTATTTTAAAATTAACAGAGATAGCAGAAAAATATGCTCTGCTTCATAGAAAAAAATACATCATACCACACAGAAACAGCTGTTTTCTGTGGCTTATTGTTTGGTAGAGGAAAATGTCTGCCATTAACTGCATGGTGAATGTACGGTGCACTTATAATTTGCAAATAATATAGGTAAACAGCTGATTGCAATAATGTCATGTTTACCGTATGTTTTCTTTAATTTTTATATTGGGTTTGATGAATTTTAAAACGTGAATACTTATGCCAAAACTATGTTTTGATGATCAAATGTTTTATTAGCGAATTTCCCCTATAGGGAAGAAGCTATTACCGTAGGTCTCATGGTAAGACCTAAGCGCGGGACCATCATAACTTTTCGTTTTGTTGCCCCCAGATACCAAAAACACCATTCGTTCAAATTTGTATATATATATATATCTATATATATATATATGTATATATCTATATATATATATGTGTCTGTAAGCACGATAGCGCTCACAAAAATGGTCCGATCGGAATGAAATTTGGCATAGGCGTGTAAAGTAGTAATTATTCGGATGAGTTCGAAAACCAGCCCGATCGGACCACCGAAAGGGGGGGTAAAGGGGGATAAACCTCCCCAAAAATGGGTTTTTTGAGTTTTTTACATAGAAAAATAAAATTAATCAAATTTTTGTTGGCACCATTGAATTCAGCTCAGAAAAACAAACAATTTTGTAATTTGAATCACTGCTCTATGTCCATTGGTTACCGAGATATTGAAAGTGGTAAACACAGTACGTTGTCTCAATGTTAACCTTATGGGAAATAAGTAAAATTCTATATTTCGCTTATTTCTCAACATATCTTGATAAAACTTGGTAAATGGCTTCTTCTAGTTCAGATCTACTAATTATTGAATTAAAACCAACCAGTTTAAACATACCTGTAGCAGCAAACCTGCATACTCATTCCCCATGTTATTCTTATGGAGCTTACAAAAACATGTCAAATCTCGCTATGTTGGATTGAAATATGTTCTTTTGCACTTGAAATTCGCTGAGTATGCACGTATGCTGCAACGGGGGTATTTTTCCTCTTTAGTCATATTTAACTCGTCCAGTAAGTTTTAGACCAGCCTACTCTCCTAAAAATCATGCTCGCTTGGTAAAACTCTCACAGAGAAAAGTCAATGGTTGAGTCGAACAATTTAAATGGTTGTCATTACAGTTTATTAGATTGATTGTTTCAACCATCATACATTGTAGTAATAATCTAACAATAGTCATTGACGAAAATCAATTGTTAAGTCAAACTATGTAAATTATTGCTGCATTGACGATTCACAAGATTGACTGTTTTAACAAGAATATATAGTAAAAGTAACCTAACAATAGTTAGTTATTAAAAATTATTTATTAAATTAAAAGAAAACAATCTTATGGTTGATCCATACAGCAACCTTTATATTGTTTGATTCAACAATTTAGTTTTCTGCACGTTTTTCCAGTAACGTAATACATACTACATTACGTTATACTGTCACATTAACGGCTGCTTTCAAAACACGCATTACGGAGCGAAAATAATTCTTTACAAACCTAAAGAGGGAAGGAGTCGGTGACGAGCTGGTTCACATTCGTCGTGTTATTCCAACCTGGCCTTAACACAACAGTCTGCTGATTGGTATGAATATTAAAGGAAAACAAGTATGACATTTCAAGTGGAACCTTTATTGGTAAACGATTCGCAAAGTTTTTCATTTTGTGAAGTGGTAAAATTAAAGGATTGTGATATACAACGTTGAATGTAGTTCATCACACGGGCCTAAAGTTGCTGTTCGTAGCCATGGTCGAAAAAAGGATGCAGTGTCACTTTCGGCCCCACAGATATAAATATAATTACATACAATAGTATATTTCATTACAAGGTCCTAAAGTGACGCTTTTCGGACAAGGTCAAGTTTTACAACCGAGGCTGTAAGCCGAGGTTGAAAAATTACCGAGTAACGAAAATCAACTTTAGGTCCGTGTGATGAACTATATTTTTCGTTATATTGCTCAATACAATACGTAAACTACTTAAGAAAACCAAAATGTTACAGCTTGTTTACCTTTAAAGATGCCTTCAAAAGATGCCACCTCTTGTTCTTGCTATTTGAAGCAATCAGCTGATTGTTTAATTTGTGTTAGGGTAGACTGACAACAATGAGCAACTATCGACGTATCGAATGCATGTAATAATCGATTGGTGAAATGCGAGTTTCACAAACTGATTAATCTGGCAACAATGAATGTTTCGATAATAACGATGAATGTTTCGATTATTTTTAATCGAATGAATATTGTTCGATTATTACGACGTACTCGGCACTTTTTGACTTTTATAGTCCTAGGACTATAAAGAGTCAGCTGGTATCGAGTACATCAGCTTTTAATTCCTAGGAATTAAAAGAGTGTATTTATCTACGACCATTGCAATAAGCACCAATTATGGTATTACAATAAACATTATAATGATATACATTAAAACACCAAAAACCAAGCAGTACTCTAATGACGACTTTAGAGTACTGGAGTCACTTTAGAGTACTGGTTCTAGACCAATGAGAGCTCGGCATTTGACGGAAGTAGTGTCATAATAACAATTACGCAATTCGCACATCAGCTGATTGTTGCATTACGATTCATGTTTGAGTTTACTTATCCCATCAGCTGATTGTTCCACAACGATTCATGGTTCAGTCTGCTTATTTGCCTAACCTCAAATTTTAGTTGACCTATTCCATCATTATTAAAAGTCATGAGTTTTGTTTAACTTCGGGGGAAATTTTGTCGTATATTGTTGGTCGTAGATAAAATAGTGTATGCAACGATTGTATTATGCCTTTAAGCCACTCGTGAGATATTTAGAACACTCGCTTCGCTCGTGTTCTAACTTACATCTCACTCGTGGCTTAAAGACATTCATTATACAATCGTTGCGTAAACTACTATTAGGTCCGGAAAACATGCATTAAAAACATCTGTTTTTGAAGCAGTATAACGAAAATATAATTACATTCCAATTTCCTTCGCGGTATTGAAATATGGTTGATAAGTTCTTAATAATATTTTAAATTAACAAGAGAGATAAGTGTCACCCATCTTCCTGGGTATGGGTACAGTTCGTAATGTGTAAACCAGGCAAAATCGGGGTTCGGATCCCACGTTAAAATCTAAGTCCCTTAGTTGCCATTGGCTGTTGGGCTATTAATTAACAGTCCTGTCTAAGGAAAATGTCGGCCTTAGTAACAAGACTACAAGATCGCGCCACAATCATCCTTCACTCATCTGTCGTTCATACTTGGCTT
Source organism: Flexamia atlantica (assembly GCA_035578135.1). Taxonomy (NCBI): domain Eukaryota; kingdom Metazoa; phylum Arthropoda; class Insecta; order Hemiptera; family Cicadellidae; genus Flexamia; species Flexamia atlantica. The sequence continues at coordinate 8,268,924 of JAQJVK010000002.1, read as the reverse complement.
AAAATACCTACCTGGGTAGGTCGCCATCAAGGAAAGTATAAGTATAAAGTATAAAGTAAAAAGTATAAAATTATAAATTAGGTTAATTGAATATACGAACTTTGAGAGCAAGACTCATAATTTAATTGATTTTCCAAACATCTTATGCCTTGCTAAGTTTGAGTTGTAAGAGTGAGTAAATGGATAACTTTTGTATTAAAATTATTCGTCAAGAGAGAGAGAGAAGGAATATATTAAAGGTTTATTTAAACTCCTTTCACTAGGTTGGTCCTTCAGCCTTATCTGGCTGCAGATTACATTAACTACTAAAATCCATAATGTAGGGAAATCATTAATAAATAATATTACAAGAAAAATAGAGATAGAAGTTGTTTAGAATTTTGGATTTCGTTCCTAATTTCTTCTAATATGGGAATATACATTTAGCTTTCTGTTAGTTTTAATTTAATTATAAAAAATTTATAATTAATTAATTAATTAATTAATTAATAATGATAAGTAATTTAACAAGGTAAAATAAAATAAATTTACTAAAAGAAAGCCATATACAACGTTCCGTCCGAGTGTAATAAAATCTAGATTTGGGCACAATTCGAGGCCATCAAAAAATAGGATTGAAGAGCATAAGAAGGATCAGAAATTTAACAAAAATAGCCTTAAATTAAGAGAACATGTCCCATCTTTAAGTATCGTGAATGTAAATAAAATGCAACGTTATAGTTTAAACAAACATCAAATTTAAATAAACTACATTTGTTTAATATTTATCTTATAAACCACCCAATGTGGTTAATCATAGAATGATGAGGGTTAAAACATTTCGTTAGGCTGTTTGAGAGGCGCTAAATCACTGTCATTTGCATGGTAGGAAACGGTTTGAACTTTAAATGAAGCTTGTAATCAAATTGCACGTAGCTAAACTGTGTGTTAAGTGTGAGATTATCTCAACAATCCATGAAACAAGCGTCGTTAAAGGTTACAATTCACATCAATAGTTTTGTCGAAACGTTACTTCTTTCACGAAGACTTTTAATTACGAGGAAACTTTAACTCGTGGAAAGTTGTTGGAACACAACCATAGATACAGCTCAGAATTGAATTTAATTGACTTTTTAAATCGCTAATTATAAAACATTAACATATTGATGTATTAACACACATAAAGCCCAGTTTAAAAATACGGTTTCCTGTATTCAGCTTAATAAAATAAAATACATATAGTCTGATGAAGTAACTCAAGTTCGTTAAATGTTGATTAAGTTTGGAGGGAATAATGACATCAGCGAGTAACGCAATCGGATGGCGGGCGGAGTTAACGTGGTTAACAGCGGTGGAACTTCGGCTGATCGAGTGAGTAAGGAAATCACATAAACTGATTTTACCCTAAAATGTTTTAATACGTTTTTTAAATAGGCCAAGTAAACTTGAACCACGAAGACGTGTTCTCAAGGGTTAACCAAAACTTTCGGAAGTGTTTGGAGTGATTGATGCCCCTCAGTGCCCAACTAAGCTGATCCTCTTAATTTGCGTCAGGGAATCCATCATGTGTGTAGGTTGATCCCTCGGCACCACCGTAAGGAGGTGGTGTGTCTAGTAATGACACAAATGTGTATCATGAAAAAAAATTAAAACTGCATTTGTGCAGTTTAGTTTTGTTTTTATTAGGATTATCTTTTAAGCTACCATCTTTTTTCTACGATTTCCCATTTTGCTTCATGTCTTTAAGAGGACGATTCTCGCATCTTAAAATACACCAGTTGCAGCAGACCTGCATACTCAGTGGATGTAAATGCTTGAATTTATCACAAATTCTTAAATCAAGTGAAATCAACTTAGAATCCTAAATTAGGCACAAAACGGTTTTCTCTAAAAGAATAACATGGAAAATGAGTTTGCATGTTTCCCATAAGGTTTCCTATAAGGTTAACATAGCGACAACGTACTGAGTTTACCATAGCGATATCTCGGTAACCAATAGACATAGAGAGTCAATTCTAGATACAAAATTATTTGTTTTTCAAGCTAAATTAAATGGCCCAAACAAGAATTTGATAATTTTTATTTTTCTATGTAAAAATACTAAAACCCCATTTTTTAAGGGATTTACCCTCCCCCACTTCCAATAGTCCGATCAAGCTGTTTTTAGAACTCGTCCGAATCCAAACAAAAGACATGACATGACTACTTTACATGTCTTTGCCAAATTTAATTCAGATCGGATGATTTTTACGCGAATTATCGTGCTTAAAACACACATACACACACACACACACACACACACACACACACACACATACATAAATTTTTTTGGGTCGTTATGTATATATGTGTGAAAATGAACGAATAGTGTTTTTGATCTGGTGACCAAAACGAAAAGTTATAAAGGTCTCGGGCCAAGGTCTTACCATGAGACCCACGGTGACAGCTTGTTCCATATAGGGGAAATTCCCTAAAACGACTCTTGGACACATTTTTATGCATAAATTTTCATGAATACAAACCCATGATAATTTTTAACATTTCTTCTAACACGTTTTTGACTGCCTTCCCGAGAAGAATTGATATCAAAGAATTAATTGGGAGTCTGTAGTTTTTTTTAATCAATCAGTTTATAGCTACATTAGCTAAAACTTTTGTCATAAGATTTCATCAAAATATTTTTATGATTTCGCATTTGATTGTAAAGTATAAAAAATACATTAACATCATAGGGCTTGTAGGTTTCATTGGAAGATTGTACGCTGTTATAAGTCGAAGACGGTTTTCACCATATCACCTAAGCAAAATAATTAAAGTTATTTACGCTTCACCGTAACCTTTAATCTCCGGATTGTATTTTGAAAATCTAAATATAAGTATAAACCTAAACTTTTTGTTTTCATATTAAATTGTCCTAGAAATGAATTTTGTACACTTTCTGGCCAGTAAAACAAATAAGTTGGCATCTATTCAGTTTACCAAAACCTACTCTTGAAAGCTATCAATGACTATCTGTTGTAGAAAAATTTTATAGTTACATAAGAGAATAAATGTACGACGTTGCCTCTAGAAGTACAAGTGCAACGCACCTCACTTCCCACCATCGTGAGATCAGATTGCAGATTAGTTTTACATCGTTTCAAGAACATCTTCATTTGTCCGTAAGTGTCTTCCATAGGTTCAGACAAAATTACCATATTGTCCATATGGTTTCTCACATTTTATGAATTTAATAAGTTACATTTTATTACTGCACATTCTCCGCATTGATGTGATTTTTGTAGACCATTCTTAAGATCCAGGTGTGAGTTTTCTCTATTCATTCATGGGTCTTTTAAAATATTGTTTAAAAGCGCGACATGAGTCGTACCATAGAGTCTCCTAAAAACGTAAAGCTTTGTCTCTGGCGTCAGTTATAATGCATGGTAGTGCAATGGTATAACGCAAAGTGTGACTTTATCTCTTTTTAAGCTAAAGTTAATTTTTTAAGCATTTGTAGGGCGTTTTTCACAGCCTCTCGCCTTTGAGTTCGGCTCACCGTCAAGATCAGCACCCTCGCAAACCATTTCTTCATCAATCACGTGACAGTTGATGAGTTTGACGAGTTCATCCATCATTGCAGCATCCATGTGTGGTACTATCGTCCACGAACAATCATTTACGTCCTTGCGTGGACGTCACTGAAAGGTAAATCATGTTCTCTTCAAATAAGTTTATTCTACATAATGAATTGTATCTATAATTTATTCTCTTATTTTTTAGGGTAGACAGTTAAAATGGTAAAGTGGCAGTTTTAAGAGTTACATATAAATATACTTCTTCTCATCTTTTAGGGAGGAAGTCTTTCATCCCTTCATACATGTTTATTTTTGAGCAAACGTAATGTTAGTGTTAATTGTAATTAAATATAATTATTTCGTTGCCGTAATAGCAGAATGAAAAGGTCGTGTTAATCGATAACTCTGTAAGGCTGACATTTGTTTATTTTTCTCAGGTAGATAATTATTTTTATGAAATAAAACAAAAAAATAAGTTTTAATCCAACAAAATATTAGAATTTCATGTATATATCTCAGAATATTTCCTAATGTAAGAAACAATTTTTTATTAGAGGAAAGGTATGTTTTGAAATATAGAAGATTATTTTTTTCACTAAAAAATCACATGCGATAAGCAAATTATAAGAAATGGCATTTTTAAGCTAAAGTACAAAATTAAATGTTAGTAGTTCCATATACTGTATAACGTAAAGTGATATTAGTAGAAGAAGAGAAATATTTGCTTTATTTAAATCCTTTTGTGATTTACAATACAAATACCAGAATCAAATCGCAATGTAAAGCGAAGGTCATATAGTTTTCTGTTTTGGTTGGCAATAGTGTTTTAAAATAGTCTTTGTAACACCTTTACTCACACGGAAAACAAACTTACTTTATAAAAAAATGATTTAAGTGATAATAGAATTCATTTCGTTATAAGACTGCAAGGACATTTTAGAACATTTTTATAATCTTCGAAAAGTTTTATAGCCTACCACTAATGTATCCTTACCTTGAACATAACACTTGAACATTCCGATCGCCCTTCTAATAGCAGCTTATCATCACTAATGAATAATTTAGAAGTCCTTGAGACAAGGGCTTGGGCTGCCCTCTCTCGGGCCATCAAACACTCCAACTCCTCTCCTGGGTCGAGAGCTGAGTTGGTCTCTGGACGCACACGAATGTCGGACAAGAGTGAGGCTGTGGAAAAGTTAGAAATTTGTAATAATGATTGTGAAAATGTACTGCAACTTTATGAAGTCGTTCAATTTGTTATATTACTAGTTCCCTACAATTTTTTCTGTTATACTCACAGTTAATCTTAAACTAATCATTTTACAAATACTTCAGTTCGAAATATTTTACACTTTAAATAAACAATAATGGTACCATAGATTAAACAAATAACAAACAAAATTTTAAATATAGCATATTTAATTTTGGATGAATTAATTACCTCTACTAAATGCATTAATAACAGGCTTCAACACCATGTAATTTTATTATTATAAAATAATGATAGTAATTTACTATAAATTTTCGAATTGAGCAACGCTGAGACCTAATAGCATTTATCAAATTGCTATCGAATTACTGTATAACTGTACTTGAAATAACCTACATACTAGATTCAATTTTTATTTTTAAATTATCTTCGTAATGTAATGACAAATAGGTGAAATACCAACCTTCGGATTATTTTCAGATAGTAACATTTTTAATTGAGTGTAATTTAATCATTCTTCTGAACCGCATTATGGAATTTACATCCTAATTACATCCTAATACATCCTAATTATGAAATTTAATTTGTTTCCATCTGTATGAATATGATCATACAGATATATGAATATGATCAGTGATGAAGATATTTGATATTTAAAAAAATATCAAATATCTTCATCACTGATCAGTTTTAATTCAAATTAACTCGTTCTCTAATAAATACATTTTTTGATAATGTTATATTTACAACGAACGTGCACACTTACACCTAATGCTTGGCCAATTTTTATTTTGCAATTTAGTAAATTAATGATACATTAAAACAATTTGTGGACAGCATAAAATATTGAATTCGTCAACAGTATATTTGGCAATACTGAAAAGGAAAGTCCGACGAATTTGGAGCTATGATTGATTAACCCCCAAACTTATCACCTGCCTCGTACAACCTCGTGATTGATGAAGAAATGGTTTGTGTTAAGGTTTTGACTTCGATTCGGATAGCTTTAGAAATCCTCTCGTTGAAGGATTGTACTATAAACAGTTTGCCCGGGACTTAATTTCATATTTTCGATTATTGCAGCTTATGTAATATAACAGGTTTTTTTAACACTTAATTAATACCTCAAATGAGAAATTCTGTCAAGATATGATTTTAAAGGCGATATTATGAACTATTCGTGAAATAGTGAAATAATGGTCTTTATTGCACAATATATGACAGTTTAAAAATATTATAATGTCTAGGAATAACTCTAACCAGATTTTCCAGTATTTAATTTGTGGTTAGTCATCTTGATAACGAACTAGGATCTTCACTTCTTACGAGCCCAGCCTCTACTTGCTACATACCTGAGATAAACGCCTCCTGCAGTGCCTGTGACTATATTATTCTATTCATATCTGGTACAAAGTTTACTATTTAACATTATCTACTATTTCTGAATACAATTTTTTATATAACATTTATGCTGAAACTAAAAAAAATCTTAGTAAATCGCTTATTTAATGTTCAATTTTATGAAAGAATTCATAAAAAGTAAACAATTCAACTGTCAATTATATGTGTTCTTATCTTCAAAAAATTCCCAAATTTGTGAAAACACCAATTGTATTGACGATAGAAACACTAGTTATTTTATAAAACTTACGTCTTGCGTTTTAAATAACCATTTAATTAATTCTCTACGAAATTATTTTACATTTGCACATTGCTTGATTTTCAAAGGTACTTTAATAAACATTTTAGGGTCTAAATAAATACAGGAGCTTTTAAATATAGACTTGTTAATTTTTTGGTCACATAAATCCTCTTGGCATAAATTACTCATATTGTAATGAATTCTTTTATTACCTCTATTGCCACTGATTATGTAAAAAAAAAACGCAAAGTTTTAATGACGACTTCCCGAGTGGTTTATTACAAGTCTGCAAAGCGTTTAGAACGTCCTACGCAATAAGTTTATTACACATCTACGTGGAGGAATTTCAAGTGAGGAAAAAATAATAGCACCTTATGGAAGTAACAAAATATACATCAAACATGTGACACAACCAAGCCCTTATTAAATATATGCCTTTATTTACAAGACCAGTAATTACTTTCGGGTTCCAAAAAATCATAGACACCCAAAAAGTGTACGCCTTTAGTAAACTTATTTGTGACTGTATTAGTTACCTATCTCTTCATGTAATGGCAGCATCCCTGCACACTCAGTATCCGATGTTAAATTTGGGTAAAATATATTAAATAATACTAGTGCTCACTTAATTCTCGTATTATAACCTTTTATGTGGTTTCATCTGCTAGATATATACTGGATTATAACCTTAAATCCTCCGTTTTAAACCTTTTGTTAGAGCAAACGTTGATACTAACTCCGCATTTATTCTTAAAAATGCTACTGCACTACTCATTAAATGGCATATGTGACAAGATAAAAATAAAAATTCAGGTTATTCTGTTTGCCAGAACAATCACTGTTTTTATCCTTAGGACCAACAAAATACATTTCCTATACCTTATATCTACATTGTATCTTATTAATAAAACTTATTTATTTGTTTACAAAGAACCTACAAATACAATTAATTATATGACAGAATGTTGCTTTTTAATTAAACATTTACTTACATATAAGCATAAACATTCAGAGTTTTAGATTTTACTTTCTCTATGACCTGCTCGTTAGACATCATAGATTATCCACCACATGAAAAATAAGTCTATATTGTAGAATTGTAAAATTTTAACTTCCGGTGAAAAAACAAGCACATAGAAAAATAAAGCTAGGATATAATTATTTACTTTATGCAACATTTTGGAACCGACGAAAGAGAACGCCTTCAAACGCAGTAACGCAACCCTGAAACTGCCAAGAGTTAAACTAGCATTTTTTAGCTGCAGGCAACTTTCATCAGTATTTGTTTGGTAATTATTTATTCTTTTACACGAAGGACTTCATATTTTTCAAAGACGAAATTGGAGGAACTAGGCGTTTTAGCACTTGAACTTTTTTATTTATATATTTATTAACGATCACTGAGAAAAATTAAGTGTTGAATCAAACAATGTAGTGGTAAATAACTCATGTTATTGTTTTCTTTTACTATTATATTTTTATTGTTATTTTAATTTATAGTTATGTTAATAAAAATAAATATATATAATCATATTTATAACTTTTATTATCTTAATTATAAATTATAATAATAAAAAATAAACTACAATAGTAAAAGAAAACAATCACACGAGCTATCCATATAGCAACCATTACATTGTTTGATTCAACAATTGATTTTTTGAATTTGTATACTCACAATCATAAGCAATCAAGTTGTTTTTAATTTGGTGTACAGCTGTTTCACCCTCTTGCCCTAGGGGCATCAACAGCACAGTCGATGTTAAATTAATAAAATCCTAGAACTAGATGTCTAGGTCTAGATGTCTTGTTGTCTGTATAATATTGTGGTAAAAAACACAAATAGTATCATTGTCACGAACTATATAAAAACACATTTAAAAACATTTAAAATGACTTAACCCACACCTAACCTCAAATTCCTTGTGACCACTGTCTACTGAACCAGCTGACTCGTGTTTGACGTATGGGACTACATCCATTCTGAATTATTTGCCAATACTTTATTCTTCACTAAACTGTCATATATGGCATTAGCAGTAAAATTTGTCTGTATATTTATCAGCTTTTGAGGTTCGCTTTTTTCTGGCGCGGTAGATTTCAAGTTCCTAAAGTCTGACAAGTCTTTGAGATTTTTTACATATGTGAAGGACTTCAAAGTCCTTCCTCAAAGGTCTGGTGGTCATGTTCTGAGTCACGGACGTAAGCAGCGAAATTGGATTTCGTTGGGGTGGGCTGTGAGCTTCATAAGGCCTTTAAATGCTCTTTATATCTAACCGCAGAACTTCTTCCGGTTTGGCCTATGTAGTAGTTATCACAGCCGCCACACTTCAAACTGTAAACGCCCTGGTTTTCGTTAACTCCTGAGGGCATGCTAACTGGTGGCTTAAGAACTTTTGAAAGGCTGTTGTTTGTCCTAAAAACAACAGATACCGGAGTATTCTTATAGAGGCTTTTTGCTAAATTTTCTACAGTCTTGCTGTACTCAACCGTGACAAACCTCTTGTTTTCAGGCGGTTTTGGTGTGGTTCTGTTCTTCATTTTCATGTACATTTGGTCAAACACTGAGGGTTTATATCCATTTTGTTGTGCAATGTACTTGATAGTTACTAGCTCTTCTTTCTTATTTTTTTCAGATAGGTGCATTTTTATGAGGCGATTTAACATGAATGTGAATGCTGCCATCTTGTGAGAAAATGGATGGTTTGAGTCTGCGTGTATAACTTGGTCTGTATAAGTTGGCTTCCTGTAGGTATCAAATGGTGGCTATTGTTCTATTTTGAAAATGTGATATCTAAATAGTTTATCTTGTAATTCTGTTCCAATTCTTGAGTAAACTTGAGATTCGGGTGGAGGCTATTGATGTAGTTGTTGAAAATGTTGATTTGGCGAGCATTGCCATTGTAGAGGCAAATAACATCGTCCACATATCTCTTCCAATATACAATTTTCTCCTTGTACTTATTTTCGTTTTAATATGTGGAGCTGCTCAATGTTATTAAAAAAAATATCTCAGCCAAGATCGATGACAGTGGAGACACCATAGCAAAGGAGGTTTTATTGAAACATATAGGTCACTCTAATGTGACGACCCCGGCACTGATGTGCTACCAGTGGGACAACCTCAAGTATCAAAAGTCAAATAAGATATACATTTCATTTAGTTCTAATTTAACTTTAAATAAATCCAAATATCTTCAGAATTGCTTGCATTAATAAACGCCATTAATTATTAAAATATTATTTTAGTCTCTTAGAAGAGTAGATCAACTATAGGACTTTTCATTCGAGGTCAGACCAAACAAACGTGAACATAACATTATTTCTATCCTAAGTTTCACCTTCACTCAATAAGTGCTCCAACTTTGCTTCTTTTGAGACTTTTTGAAACTTCTAGCAAGTCCTTAGAACGTGCTTATCCTCTTAGAGAATTTACTACCTTTGTAGATTACTCAATGCTGATGGGAACTGCAGTCCGAAAAACCAAGATAACAAACTTTTACCCTCACATACGGCTGAAATATTCTACTAAACTTTAGAATCCGTTTCCACTGTTAAAATCGAAGTTAAAAATAGATTTTTTGATTTGATATATATCATCGATTTCCTTTAAAAATATATGTTGTATTGTTATTAATGTGAAATTTATTCAAGGTTACTGTTTTAACCGTTTATTGAAATGTCGGTTTCAGTTGATTCTTTTACTGTCTTACTATTTACTATCTTACTACTTACTATTTACTACCTTACTATCTTACTACTTTAGAGAAACTGACAATGTAGAGTCAGGCAGTCAGTCATGGATTGTAAACATTTGCTTTGTTAGCTAATTCAGGTTCATGTGGTATCACGATGATTCTAGGAATGAAACGTAATAGAAGTGATGGATATATTTGGCAGTGTAACCAACGTGTATGTAGGTAAATAGTTCGAAAATTCCAATATGTAGTCGAGTAACATTGAAGGTAACTTTATATGTGGAGCTGTAAGTTTAATCAATTGCAGGTAAATCACGAACCTAGCATTTCATCAGCAACATGCGTTACCTGGATCAACAATTCCAGTTATTAATTTTGTCAACGATATAATTGAAGGAAGGGCATGTTCGACTCGTACCTAGGCAATTTTATGCGTTGGTAGTACCGAAGTATCGTGTAAAGTGTATTTTCTCAATGTTTAGAAGGTGCAACTAAAGTTTTTACTTACACAGTAACTGGAACCATGGTTTTGTACATGTTAGTTTTTGTATTTGTGCTTTGGTTCTTGTTTGGTTTTCTCAATGTTTTATTACGATTAAACCTATAAGAAATATTGTTTATTTACAAAATTATCATGCAGATAAAAACTATGCTTTAAATTATCGTTTCGGTGATAGCATCGAAATGTTGTTTTGGTTAATATAATTGCGACTGTAAATATCGAAAAATGCCGATTTTTAACTTCGATTTTAAAGTTTCTTAAGTTTCTCCAAATATTCACTGAAAGAGTAAATAGACGCATGGATATACTTATCAGTAGATGAATGTCCATAGATAAATAAGACATTTACATAGGCATACGTATCAGCAAATGAATCCTTATAGTTTCGCAATAGATACCTCCAAACAGGGTGTCCAACTTAACTGTGCCACCATTGGCATCTCAGAAACTATTAGATTACGAGGAAACATTTAAGGGGGGATTTCACCTACTTTTTTAAGGCAATAAAAATATTAATTCCGTGTTCTTATAAATGGCCGCCAATTTTTTATATGGCAGTCAACCTACATTTGTCACATGAAACAATCTGCATTTTAATTTGTGGTGTTTAAGATTAATTGTAAGAACTTTTCTTCTTTGGCATTTTTTCTTAAGCCCAAAGGTTTAGGAAAAATGAGCAGTTAAAGTTTTATCTTAACCTATTTAAAATGCATTGTGTTCATTTCAGCTGTGCCATCCACGCGTTCCTTATGGTGGGACAGAATATTCACAGTAATACGTTTTCATAAGTGCATTAAAATAAAATTATGATTGAATCTCAACTCAAATATATTTTAAGGTAATTTTAATCTTAATTATGTTTTATTCAACCCATTCGTTTTCAATATACGGACTACCGACAGCGGAATGTTATTTTTGTCAAGAGGAAGATTAATAAATTAAACGATTCGTTAGTATATTGTTTTTTTACAGATTTTCTGTACTTGTTCAATGTTGTTAATTTACATAACTTGGTAGAGGAACTGGACTAGTTTTGATTAAAAGATGAAATTAGGATATCCGGTATCAAAGGTATTATCGGTATTAGGTATTAGGTATTATCGGTATCGGTATTAGGTATTATCGGTATATTATCAAATTTTTAAATGTTAATGAAGTTTCCTATAAAACGTTCTGATAATGTGCTCGGAGTTGCAGTAAAAGCAGTAAGGGGTTATCTCTGAAACTAGAGCAGTTATCCGAGAACATGATCAAGAGACAAACGGAAACTGGAAACACCGCTGGAGTCGATCTCACGTAGGCCGTCTCGGCGAGGTGCATGGTGTAAATGTTCACTACTACGAGTACTACGAGTGATTGCGAGATGTATCTGTGGGAATTTCTAAGAAAATATTCCTTACAACTTGATTATACGATATGAGTGTTTAAACAACATGTATGGAAAAGTAGAGAAAAATGTGGAAAATCCAAAAATAGTAGTGTTTTTTTTATATATAATATGTACTTGGTTTGATTTAAAACCGATGTTTACTCAAAACATCCGTCATATTATAGCCTAACATTATATTTAAGTACAATAAAAATATTTTAAGACCATTGTTTAAGTTTTTACGATGGCTTTTATCAGTTCAATTGGTTCAATGCGCACTCGTTTAACGATTAGTAACGATTAGAATGACTTTAGTTCCTTAAAATTATAAATATATAATTTTAACACTGAATTATGAAGAGAAATTTTCTCATATATATAGTCTATATATCAGGAGCACTGTATGGGTTCCCCGTGTATAAGGTAAAATGATTGAAACTAGAAACACTTTGCTTATGACAACCTATTTTCCTTTCCCTCTCGTAACACAACAATTTTAGTGATTGTGGCCTATTGTGATGCTAAGGACCTGCATTTCGAATGGCTTTGTATTGTTCGTTCACATTTACATGCGACATAACTTTTCTAATCCACCAATATGTCTTGCATGTACATATGAAGCTGATTTCTGTTACTTCAATTTACATCCCTCCATTGATTGTGCAGCTTTAATTACATTGTATTTTGAAAAAAATGTTATATTGTTCTAAACGGTTATGGTCAATTTTTTAGACTACAATATGAGGTTTATTTTTTAACTATAACGATACATCAGTATGGAAACTTCTTGTTTATCTGACAAAGCGATTCTCAGAATATAATATCTAAAGTAGGAAAAGTGTTTGGTTTCTAATACCTATTATTACAAGCAGATGGAATCATAAGAATAGATAAACATGTTAATAATAAGATTTTCTGTCATGTATAAATTACTCTTACTTTGGAGGAGCCTTTTATCGCTTACCATTGAACTTAAAACATGCATTCTGGCATGTTACTTTGAATTGAAATGGTAAATTAAGTAATCGCCTTTAACTTTAAAGAAAAGGAACTATTAAAAATATTAGAATAAAGAGACTAATATGCTGCCTTCCAGCATGCTGTAACTTGTTAATATTTTAATATTTTTGGACCATCATTTTTGTTAGGATTGTTTATTTGTGCAGTCTTTTTAAAATTTCTTGAATCTTGTTTTTTATAAGGGATATTTATATTATCTTTATCACAATCAAGCAATCAACAAGCAAATAAAAATACCTAGCGTTATTGCAGAGTTTTATGGATCCTAATCTCCCATAAAACGTATAATAGTGCGGTAGAAAAGCAACCATAGCAAGCGTAGATGGTCTACCAAGCCTGCAACACAATCAGTGCGGCGGACACGTGGCTTTGGGATGCTACAACGTAATTGCTTGGGTCGTCTTATTACTGTGGTCTTTACGTGGAACAAGCCAATTATGGGCACAAAGGTGTTAGAGGACGTAAAAGGTTTGCGGTATAACTAAAAAACTGCCACAAACTTAATGGTCGTTGTAAATAGGATACAATAAACTTGTTATTGGAATATGTTATAGGAAAAGTAATAATATAGGAATATCTACAGCAAAAATTCTCAGTCGCAAAAGACTGTTCTTAAAAGCACTTATAAATATAATGAATAAATTATATTTACTAAGGGCTAAACTATATTACAGTGCTTGACACGGTGTTCAGGATTAAAATCCTAGCGAGCCCAATTATATCCTCACTATGTAAATCCAGAATTGTTCTTCTGCTTTGTAAAAGTAAATATTGGAATGTTGGAAATGAACTATACAAAGAAATTGCAAGACATTTCATGAAATGTGTAAATTCAAGTGAATGGCAAATCTAAAATTAATTTTCTGATAGCAACACAAATAAATAAAGAACACACACACACACACAAGATTCACTAAACTTGTCGTACACCCATAAAACTGATGACAAATTAAAGCTTAGTATTTGTATGTTTGAATGGTAGTTTTACGTCTATGTCTTTAGGCTTAATCACAGGACCACACTAGCACTGTTTGGCACAGGCAGGATGGTACTGTTTTAAAAGGGTCATGTCAAGGATTTTGGAAGTGCTCTTAGGTTTGATTTTTTTACATTAAACCCAAGGTCATTGTTTGGAATAGTTCCACTGGTTACCGGCAGAATGCAGTTCTACAAACAAGAGGAAAAGAATAAACCAAGCAAAGACGGGAACATTTCAATCAAAGCATATATGCAACTAATAATATAAACAAATAATAATTATGATTATTTATAAATCAACACACAACAATGCAATTGTTTTTTGTACTCTAAATTTTTTCAGAGACCCATAAAATAACAATCCTTATGTTATATTGACGATCTATAAATAATACAGGTTTTTGGTTCAGCTTATGCCTTAATCAAGGACTCATCACGAAGATGGTCGCGAGTCCTTCCTTCGAATCCTTTCCTTCGAGTGTTTTTAAACTGTTTTCTCTAGAATAATGATACGGAAAGCACCTCACTATTCATACGCATTGGGTATTTTAAACGAACTCGTAGTAACGTCATTATTAATCAAAATATTTGAATATACATAAACTGTCTCATATATTAAAACATATATTAATATTATTGTATTCATCAGATTATATAACAAGGCTGCTATTCTACAGTATAATCACTGTTGCTTTAAAACCATTGAAATCCATCTTGAAATGTACAGTGACGGTCTGTTAAAACGCTTTATGATTCTGTTGTCACGTAACAACAAAATGAAATTGCGTTAGGTTGAGCGATAAAGAATCAAGACTTTACAGTCGTCCATGGGTTTATTGCTTGTTTAAAACGTGAGCAGTAGTAGTTAGTTACCTGTAGCTATGATTAATAACCCCTAAAGTTTGCTAAGTAATTTTAAAGTAACGATTTGTGATAACAATGGAAAACCGTACAGTGGAGCATTCAGTATTGATGTGATCAAAGTATGAATAATGGTTTTAGTTTTTTCCTTACGTTCCTATAATTCTCTGTTACACTTATAGTTGTATTTAATAAAATAATTGAAACATATTACCATTCATCGATAGTACGAAATAAAAAATAGTGGCAATTTTAGGCAATTCTTTTATTTAAGAAATATTTTTAAATGTTGCCCTCATTTAATTTTTATCATGCAGTGTGTAAAATAAGTCCGTCCCCCTCTTTAGTTTTTTTTTTTAAGACAAACAATTCAACGTTGCCAAAAGTTTTGACTGTCCGCCAAAAATGGGCGATTTTGGGGACGGCTCAAAATATTAAAATGTAAACCCCTTTTGAGTGCCCTTTATTTTAAGAGCTTTAAAAACATAGGCGAGTGGTGGAGGTTGGAGGTATTTAACGTGTTTCTATCCAAATTTGCAGTTTTGAATACAACACATTCTTCAAATCTCGCGTCCAAGACATTTGGAACCACTTGTGCATGATAATTATTCCTTAGTAATGTGATTTAAATTGCATTACAATCGTTAAATAAGACATATTATGAATTTTTACTTTTTCAAAGGTGTAAAATGATTTATCAATTTCGAAAATAACAAAAAAAGTTTATAATGTCTTTAAATCTTTCCAGATTGTAAAGTATATCAAATAATTCACAATCAATGACAGATGGAGATTCAAAGTAAACTTTTTGTTTTATCTTAACCTACTAACCATATTTGTTACGAATTCCAAACAGTACTCGACTACCAGCACGAAAGAATAGTGGCAGTACAACTTTTAGACATGATTCACTTCAGTAGCATTTGTTTCCTTTACCTTGAGTGGAAAAAGTCCAAATTCACGGGTAGTATGCAACACAGGCTGTCGAAATCGAGGGAAGCAGTTTGAAGTGTTCAAACCCAAATTCGTATCATCCTTGTGCTATCACATGAGACGTTACGAAGTTTGATTTTGGCTGCTTTGCGTCAAGGGGAGAGGAGGGAGCGAAAATGCGGCCCAGTAAACATAGGGTATTTATTATTTCCGTTGTAATATAAAACGATGAATATGTATTATGATGATATTCATTGATAAATGAGAAATTCAATAATTGTAAATTTCTATTCAGATCGGCATCGGATGACGCAATTACATTTAATCGAATATCATTGAATGCCTTTGTTGTTATAAACAGACCTAAAAATAGCATCACAGCATATTGGTGCTAATTCAAGTTACATACGTGAGGCTTTTCTCTGTTTGCCGCCATACCAAATTAATATTGTTTTTTGTGCATAATAATACGTGTATTTTAATATGTCAGGCTTAAACTTATGAAACACAATTACATTGAGAGTGTTAACTAAAAAAAGAAAACAATTACTGATTGAATCATTATTTAAAATGTTGTGGGTTTGAACATAAAACCAATTTACAATAATCCCCCAATGAAAACCGACAAGATACCGATTATGCTATTTTCAAACTTCTCATATTAAAAATTATATATTATCCCGTTACCTTACATTTTGCACTGAAAAATTACCTACGAGAAAAATGTTATTAGACAGAAACAATTATCTGGAAGTAACTTTAAAACCCCTTAGCCTCTCACAAGAAACTGTAAGGAACAAAGCGTGGGGTGGCGTCGAATACAAATGTAATTTGCCAAGTTTCCCCAAGTAGGCCTAATGAAACGTCCTTTTAGCAAATCGAACAAACACCCTTGCGATTGAAATTGCTCCTCCGTTTAGTGAATTTTAACTTTTTTTTAATAATTGCAAAGTAGCATGATAGTTGTGTGCTCGCTTATTGGTTTATAAATTAATTTATATTTTTCATTAAAAATCTAAAATAAGAGTGACCAATAACTACAGGCTTCATATACATCGGCCTCTACTTAATTAAATCCTACTATTGAGCGAAGAGATGTAAAAAATACTATATTACACAAGCTAAGTCATTAATAAATTAAAACCTTACTTTTTTTAACAATTTATATTGGTCAAATACCTTAAAATATTATTGTAATGTCAGTTAAATTCAAACATTTACACGGTGGAAAGTGTCTGTATTGTTGCAACATAAAACAAGTTAAACAGTAATCATTAATAACTCTTTGTAGACTTTCCGAGAAGGAAATTAAAAGCAGGAGACAAGGTAAGCTTGTCAGTCATTTCTAGGGAGGTTACTGCTTCATACCGACGTCAGCTGCGGGGGAAGTTGATCGGTTAACTTAATTTTCTGATTACTAGTAATCTGGCGCCTGGTTGTGATTGCTGAGACCTACACATAGGTGCTCACAAACACCTCAATGTGCCCAGTGAATCCAATACACTATAGGTTATATAAATAATAAAATGATAAAAAACCCAAAAATAGAATTTTATCCATTTTTGTGTTTCTTATGTAATATAACATTTCTGCTGTTTTAAAACAAAATATATTTTCTAGTAACTATTCAAACCTGGAATAAGGCACAATCTTAAATTAAAGTTTACACAAAGGTTTACAGTGCAACTTTATACTAAGAAGAATCTTGTAAAGTAACAGACACGAGAGGTAAATGGGAATCTAATTAGAGTTTCTCCTTAGAGTCCGCGTTTTAGCCTCCTTAAACGCGGTTTTATTAAGAACCATTGCTCCAAAAATATTATTTGAATTTCTTCCGGCAACTCTGTTGGCTCTTTCCAACCTTTTGTCTAATATTTAGATACAATTCTGTGAATATAAATGCAACAGCCACAAAAGATGATTGATATTTTTAACAGACTTAAAATTAAAGGCTGGAAAGATTTTAAACTAATGTCAAGTTTGCCTCTTGGGTAATAGGTGGGTCTCTTGAGATAGTTTAACAAGGATTTTTGTAGAATTTTAATTAATAATTTTCAAACTATTCAGCTTAGCTTACTTTAGGCAGGCATTAATTAAATAACATTTTATCTTTGTAATTATCTTGTAGTTAATTTTCATTTAAGATAATGAGCAGATACCATAATAGCTATTTTGAGAACCTTACTTATAAATATTTAAATTTTATCAAACTAATAAGATCGTTTATTTATTTGATGGTTTAGGATCGACATACAAATAACGTTCATTATTAAGAATAACACTTTAACTATTCTGCTTCGGCTAAGAATCTATATAAGTAAAGAATAAGGGGTTTTCTTACGGACAGCAAATCTCCAAAACTATAAGACCTACAGAGCTGAAATTAGGTAAATATACTCCCCTTGGGTCATAGTTGCGCACTAAAAACCGGTTTTACGAAATTCCTAGAGGTTTCCGCTCCAGAAGACTCCAAAGTTTCAATGAAAATTTTATGACACTTCGTTTTAATATTTTTTCATCAATCCAGAAGACTTGATAAACAATGCACTCCATTGCAGCTGCAGATTGTTGGTGTAGTTCTTTTAAGACATTGTTGAGTGGAGTCTGTTGTAAAGAATGAAAAGTCATACTGAGCAATAATTTATATTTTATGTTGTATATATTAAATTTAATAATTTTATTACAATTTTGTATAACGAGTTTTTAATTTAATCTAATATAATTAAAATTGATTCTAAAGAGGCGTGATTTGTTTACATGAAACTATTACAATTTATTTTAAATTTGAATTCAATTGAAATCACTAGAGATTCAACATAATATGATTTAGAAATTTTGGTCTGACTTTGGAGTGTTCAAATTGTTATTTCAATGAACTGACAAATTCTTTGTTTACATTAGAATCAAAACATGAGAAAGATTAGAGTAATTAAAAACCTAAAGTTAAATTGGTGAAAAGTATTTTTTGTTTTCAATTTCTTTATTGTGAAAACTGACGGAGGAAATAGAAATAATATTTCCACATAATATACACATATACACTACAATTATTTGAAACTTCCTTCAACTGCTAAAATTCAACCATCAAATTTGAAGACATTCTCAATAAGTATCAACAGTCAATGTTAGTGTTTCACATGGTAAAATAATTAGGCCTACAGTAAAATTTTAGCTATTTTAGCTGTTCCCCGTGTGTGGTTTCACCCACCAATATCATGAAAGTGAGGTAGTAACCAATATCTAACTTCATGCCCTTAGGGGAAACCCCGAATGATAAATTTATTGAAAACAGTCCCATTCTTAATTATTGTCTTCACTAAATAGAAAAATAACCCAGATTGAATTGGCTCCCACAAAGTAAAAAAGTGCAAACAACAAAGTGTATAGAGTCTGATCAAATGTCTACGACACCGGCGGATAGCACCGACGTTTAGAAACTTCACTGTATTGCAGTTCAA
Organism: Flexamia atlantica; assembly: GCA_035578135.1. NCBI lineage: Eukaryota > Metazoa > Arthropoda > Insecta > Hemiptera > Cicadellidae > Flexamia > Flexamia atlantica. The sequence goes on along the minus strand of JAQJVK010000002.1, from coordinate 8,249,717 downwards.
ACTTTTACCATAATTTTGAGACGTTTCGGCAAATCTACGCAGAAATACATTTAAACTTCTTTACATATCATACGCCCCGCCATGAACGAGCGATGCCAACAAAAGAAACTTCCTCACATATTAATACACAGATTATTGGTTTCACTCTAAAGTAGATAATGAAATCAAATATAAAAACAACCTAGATTAGTGTAACAAAGTGTATAGAGCCTGATGTTTACGATGCCGACGTATAGCACTACAGGGTAGAACCTTCACCCCTTCGCTGTACTAAGTTAAAAGTTTCATTATAATTTTGAAAGGTATGGGCAAATCTACGCAGAAATATCTTCAAATTTTCATTTAATTCGTTGAAATCCGTCCAGCCGTGAACAAGTTGTTGCAGCTTAGAGAAAAATTCACACGTACTAATATAAAAATTTCTGGTTTCACTCTAAAGTAGATGTTGGTTATTGTCTCACTATCATTTCAATCGTGGGCAAAACCACGGGGAACAGCTAGCAAATAAATAAAATTAAATATAAATAAATTTCAAAGTTTATTATGATCCAAATATTTTGATTATTAATATGTGGTCACGTAATTTAAAATCAACATTTACTTTCGGAATTTTGACCATAAGAATATATAGTTATGAAATTAAATGTTGATAATGTGGTCACGTAATTTTAAATCAACATTTATTTTGGTATTTTTACAATAAGAATATATAGTTATAAAATTAAATGTTGATAATGTGGCCACGTAATTTTAAATCAACATTTACTTTCAGCATTTTGACAATAAGAATATGACATTAGTTATGACATTAAATGTATATTGTATATTGTTTATCGGGAAAAAATAGTTCGAGCTATCAAACACCTTTTAATCTGTTGATTAAAAGGTAAATGTAATCGATGATGTCTATTTGCATTTGATTAAAGAAGAGCGCCATGTTGTTGCGGTACTATCACCGTTGACAAATGTTGTATATGATTCTACAAGATTTTCCTACTACTGTATTCGAAATTTCAAATATGATTCTTCAGGGTTCTCCTACTATTCTACGAATAGAAATGAGCGATTTCACTTTACTCGTAAGGCATTGTGTTAATAAATTGAACGCGAATTAAATAATTAATGGTGTTTTATTAAGGAAATGCTTTTATAATACTAACTTAATTGGTGATAAACAATATTATCGTAAACATTAGGACGATAGAATTATATTTTGACGGTAATAGTCTGTTCATTAAAAAAGAATAATATTATAAAGTAATATTGGATTTTTGTATATTGGATATTATGACTAATGTTTCAATTCCTTTTCGATGACTTTCTTTTTTTGATGAATTTTCCCTTCCTTTTCTTAAAAATGCAAAATAAGTAAGCAGCAATGATATTGGTCTTTGCTAGCTTTACTCTAAAATAATATAATAGCTTTTTAATCCATCTAAGGCAATAGGGTGTTGAAATGGGCTAGCTTTCCGCTACTAATATAATTTTTTATCGACCGAATAAAAATATTAATAGTACACAATTAAGTTTAAAACACTGCCTTAACAATAACTGGCTTGATGAAACTTTTCTACAAAAAAGTTCTTCTTACCGAAATAATATTTACTTCTCCCTATTATTTAATAAGAATTTGATCCGGTATTTATTGCTATATTCTGACCTTAAACGTAGGATTAATTGGTGAGTAAATAAAAATTACTATTATACAGCTGTAGTTTACTTTCAGCCCCATAAAATAAGACGTTATTAAATTTATTCTAAGAGAATGTTATAATATATTCTGATTTCTCTCTTGTTTCTTTATAGGAAAAATAAATAGCTAAAAATGTGCTTGAATGCCCTTTTAAACTAGAGTGAACTTTAACTCGAGCTGTTTAACTCCGAATATCCTCCATCAATCAAAAGTTGCCACAAGGCAGGTGTAAGTTTGTGGCCTCATCCGTCATTGTATCATACATGATTTACTTGACATATTGCTAATGTTGTATTGTAGAACGGCAAGTTTGAATATTAGTGTATTGAAACACCACTAGTCAGTACCACAACTTCGTCTTGTAGCGAAGTCTTCATGACTAATAGACTATAGACAATGTAACGAGCGTTTGTGACTTAAAATAAGTTAACGCGGACATTAATCTCCCTCATTATTTGTTACCAATCCAGTTTGTGGAAAGATTTGGAATACTTTGTTTCAAACTGAGACATAAAGCTGCTGTCAACTGTGTTTGGGCAGATGGTAATCGCATTAGTATATTAAAATATTACTACTGAAGACATCGTTGATAAATGCGTTGAAATGTATAACGTGAGGAGAAATACGATTTATGCATACTCGACTCAACATTCACCTTCCAGCTCTGGCCCTAAGGGAGAATTCTCTTAGTCCTTTCAGGGTACATTAGGGTACTTAATGTATTCGTTTGTATCCAAATATGATTGGAAAATCATCAGATTTTATGATTTTGCTAGTAAAACTAAAATTATTATTAAAAACGTGGAATCGAGTATCGGTTTGTTATTGACGAAGAACAGCTGATTAAATTTGCCAGGATAGTCCTGACTAGGCCCCTGAATAAATGCAGATTAATCAATAATAGCAGGGTCGTTTCAAATCATTTAGAAAGCAATTCTCACGGATTTATTGCGAAAATATAATCTTATTCTTAAAAGTTTAAATGTTATTTTCTAGAGTCTTATAGCTTAAAACCTATTTTCGAATATATTTACTTTGAAACACCACATTAATATTTCTAAAACCAATAACAGGACCATCTGAAATTTACATAAGAAAGGACAAAAGATGAAAAATAATGATGGATAAAGGATAAAGGATTAAAAAAAACTACCTACATAAAACAATGAATCTGACATTGCAAACATGAAGCAATTAGATGGAATGTTTAATTAATTGGCGAGATGTGGCTGGACTGCGACGACGGGGCCTATTGTTGACCCCGACAAAGCGACAGGCCAGCGCCTGCCGCACTGAGGAGACAATGTCTAATGGAAATATCAAAGCTGTTCAACGTAACATCTGTGATATTTATTTAATCCGATAAATTTCCCCTTAAAAAATACATATTAGGCAGTACAAATAAATCATTGAATTGTAACAAAAAAATACATCCTTCTTGACAGAGCAGGCAATTTTTTGTTATATCCAATGAACAATCTTACTATGTGATTCTGTTGAATCATTTCCAAAATAATTGGTTAATGGATACTTTAATTAATAATTTATCATTAGTGTCATCTCTAATCAGAACTTATTAATTAAAAACTGTTTCAAATTAAATAGAAAATCTATTAAATTATATTGCTCAGTACGCTTTGCCCGAGATACTAATGAAACCTAACTAAGTAACCAATCCATTTATGTTTATGATTTTATTCTTGAACTTCATTAACTTTTATCATGTATACAGGATTATCTTTCATGACTTCATTGGAATTTAAGCTTTCTCTTCAAGGTAAAGTTTTAACGCATTACTGGATGATTAACATTTTACGCTTAATCACACAGGTTTCTTGATGGCATAGTATTAAATGAAAGATTTTTACATCAGTAAAGTTGAATCAGGAGATTTTACACAAGAACAGCTAACCAAAGTCGTATGGTTTGTTCGAAATCTTTTTTAAGCGTTGTATTTTTTAGCAATTTAAGATCAACTAATATAGTGTTTTTATTTTATTTTGTTGCATTGTGTATGCGTTATAAAACTATACTAATTTATACATAGCTTGAATGATTCAGAAAAATTCAGATAGTTTTCAAGTAAAAAAATCCAATCGCAAAAACATTATATGTTGGGTATTGACATCGCATAAATAAACCTTTTTCTACAATAAGGTAATATTTTACCGACCCTAAGTGATTCGGAGGTAAACTGTTTTTCTAAAGAGTGAAATATGGGCTTTTCGTTTTAGCTGACAACATCTATCTGACTGAATTTGCGTTTCTCTTCCAAAAGAGATATTACTTTTCTGTATGATATGGTTCATAGCCTTAATGATATCACAGACAAAAATTACATCTTTGTTAGAATGATATAATATTTAAAAACATCTTTAGTAAAGTATAAGTCATAGCAATCAATATTCTTATAAAATTGTATTGATTTATGCTCTTTAGTACTGTATAACCCTTTAACATCTCACATCAATATCCGTGCTGAATTTATTGTGGGTTCAACTAAACTTTAGAATTCAACTTCGTTTTCTAATTCCGAAGATTTAGATGAGAAAATAAAAATGCTCTAAGTTATGTATATTTCTCCCTCCGTTCTACAGGCTTCACCTCATAGAAAATGCCAGTTTCCACATTTTACTCAAAGAAGAAATATTTTAGTGGCTTTAGTAGTTTTACCGTTTAGATAGTTGTTGTTTACCATAATTGCGTTAAGCTACTGTTTATTATTTAAAAAGCACAATAGCTGTTAAACACGTTTACTAGCCGTAAAGGAATATTACGATGTCAGTTTTTTTAAATCAAAGTAAAATATAATGGTGTATATTCAACAAAAATCACAATATTTGTATAAAATCACGACTCAATGAACATTTACCACATGAATTTATAGTTATTTCTACATAAACAAACGAAAATATCTAAAGAAAATATTTGCAATACTTGTCAATCAAGTATATCTCTAATAGTTATATCTATAAGACCTGGGTCTAGAGAGCTAAAAAAACTACTAACATAGTCTTGTACTCAAAGGTTTTGTACCACGTGTTTGCCTGCTGCCACTGAGAGTGAAATGTACAAGGTTGTCGTTAAAAATAGAGAAAAAGGGCTGGGAGGTTACAATTGAATACTTGAACTTAAAGTTCTCATATGAAGAACATTGTAACTCACAATAAGCAAAGCATTTTCCCAAATAAAGAATTAATTTTTAAAATACAAAACTATGTAGTTCTATATGAGAATTGGTAGGGTTTAAAAGCTTATGGTAGGGTTTAAAAAGCTTACAGTAGGGTTTAAAAGCTTATAAGCTGTCGGCGGTAATCTCTCTTTTTCAATCAAAAGTTCGCCCAATAGTTTAAAAAGTTTGATTTGGCAATCTATCAACTGAAAATCGAGCCCTCTTTCTGCCTAGGGATTTGTGTAACTGCTAAAAGTGTTGTATTTGATATTTAACATATTTAAGATGTTTAACTGTAGCAAGTTATTTCGCAACCTAAAAGAAACTATATTTTTCGTTATACTGCTTCAAAAACAGATGTTTTTAATGCATGTTTTCCGGACCTAAATGCATTTTTTTTATTCCTAGGAATTAAAAGCTGATGTACTCGATACCAGCTGACTCTTTATAGTCCTAGGACTATAAAAGTCAAAAAGTGCCGAGTACGTCGTGTTAATCGAACAATATTCATTCGATTACAAATAATCGAAACATGCATCGTTATTATCGAAACATTAATTGTTGTCAGTTTCATCAATTTGTGAAACTCGCTCATTTCACCAATCGATTATTACATGCGTTCGATACGTCGATAGTTGTTCATTGTTGTCAGTCTACCCTAACACAAATGAAACAGACAATCAGCTGATAGCTTCAAATAGCAAGAACAAGACGGTGGCATCTTTAAAGGTAAACAAGCTGTAACATTTTGGTTTTCTTAAGTAGTTTACTATGGTATTGAGCAATATAACGAAAAATATAGTTCATCACACGGACCTAAAGCTGCTTTTCGTTACTCGGTCATTTTTCAACCTTGTACGAAAAGCGTCACTTTAGGTTCTTGTAATGAAATATACTATTACCGTCTAATATATTATTTGATTAAAACACAAAAATTAAAAACATCTTTATCAGACGTATTTTTTACAAAGTTATAACATATTTACATTTTAATAAATTGAACTTATGACTTATTTCAGGTATTGATTATTGTTGCATTTACATAAAAAACTGTCTACGGTAATTAACTTAGTCTGTTTGAAACCACGGTAAACCAAAACTTTTATAATTCAATCACTAGATTTTTATGTATTTGGCATAATTTTAAAAATAACTTATAGCAATTCTGAGTTTTTTACGTAGCAAAAAAAATGTATTAAAACGATTCAAAGTTTACTCTAATATTTTAAATGACTGTGTAACTTGACAGGTCATTCATCTATTCTCTTCTCAGGTCATTTTCAGGGTTCACTCATTGGTCAGTGCGAATGCAGGGCAATTCATATTTTTTATATAAAACAATGGATTTCAAAACATGCTTCCTCTATTTTAAAAGATAATTTTAATTTAACTAGGGTATTCTTAAGTTTAGTTTTACTTGCTCTTGAGAAGAGCTTAGAAAAAATACGTTAAATGCTTAATGTACTAGTGAAATGCGCACTCAGAAGAAATGTATAAACCAAGCAAAATTTTCCGAGATTTCCGCCATGGCTTGCTGGATTTACAAGACTCCAAATCCTAACTATGCTCGTTCTAAGGACTGGGATGATTTTGAATGAATAATTAATTTCATAGGAACCATGTAAAGACATTGGAAGTCAAGCAGGCTAAAAACGCCGTGAAATTTGGTAAAACCTTTCCTGCAATTTAACAGGTAAAAACAAAACAAAATTTCACTGAACATAGTATGGTCCATATCTCGTTCCGTCTAACGCCTAAAGGCTGCAAAAAAGTCCAAATTTATAATCTCTTTGAAACCACTTGAGGCAACAGGTTCAAACTTGATATATAAACGATTTCTAATAGGACCTGTTTTGGTACGGAGTATCAAGTTTTTACTATGTATGCAAGTATGCATGCATACTAGGTATATATGCAATGAAATAAGCTATGAAATTTATTATTATCTTTTAAGTGAACACTTTAAATGGTACAAAATTTTGTTCAACGTTTAAAATACTTAGGCTATAAAATAAAACAACGTTTTACAGTTTATCTGAACTGATATTAGTTTATTAGCAGGACTAATTTAATTCTTAATAAACATTTGGAAATAAGTTTGGATTGATGTAACAAACAACTGTAAACTGTAAGACTTTACTGAGTGACATATAGCAGAAAGCCTGAGTTTACTAGCTTAGTTTCTTTAAAGAGGCGCTGAAGTGATGATTTAAGCCAATTTTATTTTAATTCCAATCAACTTACCTCAAAACTAATATATGTAGACGAAATTTGTTTACGAGTTTCAGTAGTTAATCGCAGATACGTTTATATATAAAAAATAAATATCATGTCAACAGTTGATTATATAAATATTCATCTTACGTATTTCTTTGTTAACATTATAAAGGCTGTAAATAGATTTTCTGTGTTTTTATAAATTATTGTAGTAGGCGTTTTTACAGCTCAGAATAACAATAACGGATCAATGAAATAAATAAATTATTTTAATATAGAGGAAAGTTTGGAAATAACTTTGAAAATTTTCTAAAATTATTTTATATTTTTATACTTTACTTAGACTTAAAAACAAATTTATTAATATTACCAAGAAACAAATATCTTATTTTTCACTATTTTAATTCCATATATATTGATTCATTTAACATATCCAAATTTGTTTTGAACCCGCTTGTAAAATTATCAGACGGTGAGTTAAAACCCAACCATGCATAAATGAACCGTATCATGCCTAAACTAGCATTTGAGGCCATGTCCTATTCAATGGTTAGCACCTCATTGTTGCTAGTTCGGGAATGAGCCCCCAAATATGATGGATTTGCTGACACAACAAATTACAGCATCAGCTTATTCGAAGCGAGGGCATCAATCATTTCCGGCTCATCCTGGGTGTTTTGATAACCCTCTAAACCAACACTTCATAGGTTTGGTCGGTTTCGCGTCCACTTATAATGGATTTTCTAGGAATGTTTCGCTTGACCTATCAGATAACCTTTATCAGTTAGCTGAAGTCATCTGTTTTCATAAACCATGATGTACTAATTTTATAGCATAGTGGGATGATGTATTGTTGTCATTTATCAATAAAGGATCTCCTGGAGTTGTTTCGAAGCTGTAAATGAGTAACATAAAAATGTTCGGTAGGTTGTTTTGAGTGGGGAAAATACAGTGGTACTCAGTAGTATAATACATTACATCATAATTATATGTTAAAATTATTGACGTAAAATTTATGGAAAAAAATATTTTGTTATGTGGACTAATACATACGGGGTTTTCCTCGTTCAGTTGGTTGGTCACAGAATTAAGGATTGAATTGTTGAGATAAATAGTATCAATTGTGATTTTCTTTATACAGTAGATTATTTTAGAGAAAGACCAAACTGGTATTTCAAGTATTTTTTATAGTTTTTGTAAATAATCAACAGGATTCACAAATAATTTGATTATGGTTTTTTCATTAACAATCACTTCGTCTGGCATTCAAATAATTCTGTCTTGAAAACGAACGAACAGATTCAGAGCTCTATTAAAACTTTAAACCATTTCAAACTGAGTAAATCTTAGTGATTTAGGAGTTTAGACAGTCTTTTAAAACTTCTTCATCCCTATCGGCTTAGTTTGTAGCTTATCGTAAAACATTATGTAAGAGATAAATAATCTTTAATTAACAATTGAATCAATTACACATTAGATATGTAATAAATCTTCGTATGTTAGATGAGCTTTTTAGTTTATAGCTCTTCTCTTATACGTAATGTACTTTAGGACATCGATTAATTACTTCAATTTATTTATAATAAAAACTGATTCTATAACTCTGATCCGATTTGAACAATTAAGGTGTCGTTGAAAAGAGCTAGCTGTGATGTGTTGCAGGAAATAAAATTAATTATTGAGGTCACACTTTAAGAAATATCCTTAAAGGCCTCCAAAATTTCGTCTTTGCCCATGGAGTTTAACATTACAATCTGAAACTTAAAATGAAATAGATTATGATATAGATAACAGTTTAGCAAAACCATATATCAGTAGTGGACTCCAACCATGGAATGTGTGTACTTTTAAGCTGCAGGACCGTGCACGTTTACTAGTAAGAATCGATGTAGACGATGGTTTAGGGGTTATAAATCGTTATTACGGTTCACAAGAAAAATTGTAATCAGTTATTTTTAATTATGAAAATGAACTAACCTATGTTTGTATATCGCTTTGATGAACGAAATTAGATAACTGTTCAACATCATTTTACGATTAGTTTGATCACAGCAGCGTTCTGACCTTTGTAATTATAACGTATAGTTTAAGCTGAGACGAAGGTATCACGAAAGCAAATATTCCGTATGCTCAGAGTAAAACAAATTTTTTCTTTCCTGAACTATCACTATTATTATTCGGCTTGGCGTTTTGTTTTGTTGCATAAAATTAAAAATACTACTTAACAGAACAAAAATAAATTATTGTTAAATTATTTTTTGGAATTTTAAATTATGAAAAAGTAAGGTTTCGCAAAAAAATGAATATCAAAACGATGTAAGTTGCTTTAGAACATTGTATAGTTTTGTTTTCTCACCAATCAATATATTTCATGTTTTAGTAGGTAAAAAATAGCTCACTTATTCATATTATCTTTTTCCTAAAAGCAGATCTTAATGAAATATTTAGGATTACTATTTTAAATACTTTTATGTTTGATTCACATATCTGACATAAGAGTGTAGATGTAAGTTCATGATTGAATGTGTAAGAAGGGATAACAAAGCGACTGGCCGGCGGGGGCGTCTACCCTGCAGAGACTATGTCAATTGGAAATATCAAAGCTTCAACGTATAATATCATTGATATATATTAAATCCAATAAATTTCTCCTTTGACAAAATTGTAGGTGGTATAAATAGCTCAACATAGAATTAAATTCAAAACTACATCCGTTTTGTTAGTGCTGAATACTCTGGTTTTATCCATTGATCAACCTAAGTGATTTTATTAAATTTTACCACAAAAAATTATTGACTGGAGGATACTTTAATTTACTATTTATCATCAATTTCTTTGCCCTAAGTATAACTTGCTAATTAAAAACTGTTTAGAATCAATTAGAAAGATATATTATATAAAACGATAATGTTCATAATGCTTTGCCCAATACGCTACTGAAACCTAGAACCGCTAGAACCTACGCAATAAATCTTGGCCAAAAAACAACATTCTGAAAAAATGAATTTTCATGTTGTTTTTAGCCTCACAGTTTGAAAAACACTCATCCGAATTTAATGATTAATAGGTCGATTAGAAGCCGTAACGTCACTGAGTTTTTTAAGACCAAAAACGTGCAGCATATTTTATATAGAACCGGGTATTTTAGAGAAATAATCCAAAAAAACATTCAGAGTTTGGGAGCTGTATAGGAGGTTCATGAGAAATGTTTAGGGCTGAGTTTTTATTTGAGCACATCTTTTAACGAATCAAAACTTGTTTAAAAGGGTTTCAGCATTGTGGCCAGAGTAAAAATCTAGTTTGTAATGATGTGTCATAAAACCTTCTTTACTTTTGAAAAAAAAATAAAGACAGTGGCCGAAAATTAGCACCTTGTCAAAATCAAATACCTCCGTTGCAGCAGACTTGCATACTCAGCGAATTTCAAATGCAAAACAATATATTTCAATCCAACATAGCGAGATTTGACATGTTTTGGTAAGCTACATAAGAATAACAAAGGGAAAGAGTATGCAGGTTTGCTGCTACAGGTATATTAAAACTGGGTGGTGTGAATTCAATATTTAGTAGATCTGAACTAGAAGAAGCCATTTACCAAGTTTTATCAAGATATGTTGAAAAAAAGCGAGATATAGAATTTTACATATTTCCCATAAGGTTAACATTGGGACAACGTACTGTGTTTACAACCTTCAATATCTCGGTAACCAATGGACATAGAGCAGTGATTCAACATACTAAATTGTTTGTTTTTTTGAGCTGAATTCAATGGTGATACAAAAATTGGATTATTTTTGTTTTTTTATGTAAAAAACTCAAATAAACCCATTTTTGGGGAGGTTTACCCCCATTTCCCCCCTTACAGTGGGCCGATCGGGCTGGTTTAGGAACTCGTCCGAGGGATTACCACTTTACATGTCTGTACCAAATTTCATTAAGATCGGTATATTAAAACTGGGTGGTGTGAATTCAATATTTAGTTGATCTGAACTAGAAGAAGCCATTTACCAAGTTTTATCAAGATATGTTGAAAAAAAGCGAGATATAGAATTTTACATATTTCCCATAAGGTTATATGGGAAATTTCATTAAGATCGGACCATTTTTACGACCGCTATCGTGCTCACACACACACACACACACACACACACACACACACACACACACACATACATATATATATATATATATATATATATATATATATATATATATATATATAAATTCGAACGAATGGTGTTTTTTGCTTCTGGGGGCCCCAAAACGAAAAGTTATCATGGTCTCAGGCTTAAGTCTTACCATGAGACCTACGGTAATAGCTTCTTCCCTATAGGGGAAATTCGCTAAAACCAATCCACCAACAATAATCGGTGGTAGTCCTAAGTCAATATTTCGAAAAAGTGGGTAAATACAATTTTCCAAAATCTGACCAGCCCTATAGTTCGGATTTCTGGAGTAACTTAGTACGTCTTTATGGCCCTTTGCCTGAAAACGCCTCTTGCCAGGCAAAGTTCTGGATCAGTTCTGGATCGTCCGTTCTCGGCCTAGTTGAAGAAAAGTTTTCAAAAATATCCTGGGGGAAGGTCTCTCCGGACTTCCTTCTGTATGCAATACTATAGAAGGGGCAAATATTCAAATACATATCCATGTGGCAATACCTTCCAGGCCCCCGGGGCATTGTACTCCCAGGATGATTTTTGGGTGCGTCACTGCGATTTCTGACGGTAAAAAGTCCCAAAAAGGTGTACTATCCACGATTCCACGAACGTAAATACTTATAGCATTTTCATAGCTACTGCAGCAATGCATCGCTCACTGGCGGCCACGGTACAAACTACGAGTTGATAGCTTCTGCCTCTGCACTGCAGCGCTCACTGGCGGCCACTGCATCAACTTCTGTGTAGTGGTGGCAGATTTTATGTTCATTAAATTATTTTATTTTTAAAGTAAATTTAACTACTTAATTATTGGTTTCATGAATACTGAGTAATAATACATCTAACACTCGCCTCTTTATGCAACAAACAAAATAATATCATCTCTTTACTTTTATTTGTCGAAAGTTTTCTAATATTGCCAAATATGAAATTGCGTTCTCAGTAGTATTTTTTAAAGAGAATGAATACTGGTCCACATCAAAATTTCAATAAACTAAGTTCCCGAAACTGTGGGTGCGTGGCAAGTGTGTTCATTATCTTAAAAGTCGCGAGTTCTTTCCCTCACTGGGGTTGGATGAGCGGCTTAAAACATTTCATCTCGATGGCTATGTAAAATGGCCAAGGCCTATAACGCAGCAAGGACTTGCGACTTTTCAGATAGCAAGTACTTGAGTAGGGCTTTTTGCCTTAGGTTATAGACACTTAATTGCCATGACATGCAGGGTAAGGCCAACACATGCCCCCAGTCAAAAAGACGACACATATAATCTTTAGTCTTTTTCCCAAACAACTTCACTCCAAATATAATTTCCGAACATCTCACAGCCTGCCTATTCCTAAACATATTAAAACATCCTCTTTTGAAAACCAAATCTACTTCACTTCAATAAAGATTTACAACCACCTGCCAATGTCCCGTAAGAGTCAAACGAACAAAATTAAATTTAAAAAAAATGTTAAATGTCTTTCCAGTTCTTTAGGAGTAATATAGCCTGAATGAATATTTTTTAGTTTATTTTTATACGTTAAAACTTAAGAAAAAAACTATTTTTTGTTCATTTTTAGGAGAAAATTGCGAAAACCCCTTGTTTTGGCGACCTAACTCGGTAACCGTTAATAGTCCGAAAAAATGCGATGTTCTATTTTTGTACAAAATTTAATAAGCTTTATTTTGTACATTTAAAGTTTTTACCACCGACCAACAGTTCTCGAGATTTGTAGGAAACCCCAACCAAAGTGCCCTGTTTCTGTCAATTGCCACTAGAGTTCGCCACACATTTACGACACCTTTTGGTATTTTCATCCTTAGGTACTTCTAAATAAGTGTGCAAAGTTTCAAAATTAATGGAATTTTTTCCAGGTCGAACCATTATTTGACTGGATTATGTGTGTATTACTTGATACATATTAATAATAATTTAAATAAAAGCCTGGCACACTGGGAACGTTTCAATGAAAAAAATATCCTTTAAAAGCAATTGGTTTTCATACAGTGGAAGATTTAGTAAAAGCTTGCATGACATCAAAGATGCCGGCCTATTTCTCAAGATTGCGGTTAAACCCAGGGTCGTTCAAAAGTAGAGTGTGTTTTACCGTGTTTATCGTACTTTTCTGATCAAGGAACAGAAAATTAACTTCATACTGCAATTTCCCTAATAGTTAGAAGTTAGATACATTGTAACGTTACAGATCTATATTACATCAAAGTTTCATGTTAAGCCATTAAAAGAAATATTCAGTTCGCGCACGTTGCACTCTAAAACGGCTGTAAAGCCAAACCGGTAGGTTGATTCAGTAGCAAATTTTTCGCTTTTTAAAATAAATATGATGGTTCAAAAACAAAAACTGAAATTCAACGGGATAATAACTGTAAAAGTACAATACATTTTTCACAAATTTTCTATTTTAAGTTTCGTTTCAAGTTTCATTTTTTTTGTTTTTCGTTTTTTTCTGAGTAATAAGTTAATCAGTTAATTGGGAATTTTTTAGTAAAAAAATTACTTTTTCAGTCAATTAATTGATTCCATATACTAGAGGATTTAGTAAGAGCTTGCATGAAATCCAAGATGGCGGCCTATTTTTCAAGTTGGCGACCAAACCAAGGGTCGTTCGGTAGACTATGTTCCTTCGTGTTTATCGAATTTAGTTCATTAAGATACAAACATTCAACTTTATATTGCATTAAATTATGGTTTAAATACCTCCAGTCAACAGTTCTAATCTTGTAGATTCTCCTACATGTTTCGAAACTACCGTTTCATCGTCTGGGATGATCCAAAAATTGTCATGACATTAAATTCTTGACACTTAAATAATTTAAAAATTTTTTAAAAACATTTATAAATTCACATACACATAAAACACTTAATAAAAACTTAATAAAAAACCAACATTGAGTACTTGTGCTGGCCAGCAATAGACACCGACTCACCGGCTGGGTCGGTGTCTATTGCTGGCCAGCACAAGTACTCAATGTTGGTTTTTTATTAAGTTTTTTTATATTGATATTATTAAGAACAACTTTGATATTTCCATTAGACATTGTCTCCACAGAGCGGCAGGCGCTGGCCTGTCGCTTTGTTGGGGTCAACAATAGGCTCTGTCACAATCCAGCCACATCTCGCCAATTAATTAAACATTCCATCTAATTGCATCGTGTTTGCAACGCCGATATTCATTGCTTTTATGTCGGTAGATAATTTTATTACCTTGCTTATGTAAATTTCAGGAGGTCCTGTTATTGGTTTTAGATGTATTGATGTGGTATTATAAAGTAAATATCAACCGAAAGCTATAAAACTCTGGTATATAAAATTGACACCTAAAGGAAAAGATGTCGTTTCGCAATAAGCCCGTGAGAATTGTTTCTAATGGTTTAAAATGACCCAGCTACCACTGATTGATGTGCATTTCTTCAGGGGCCTAGTCAGGACTATTCTGACAAATTTAATCAGCGGTTTAAACCGAAACTCGATACCACGATCACCTTTCAGTATGAAAATTACTAATAATTTATTTTTAATAATTATTTAAGTTGTACTAATAAAAATCATAACATCTGATGATTTCCGAATTCCATTCTTTGGATACAATTAACAAATACATCAAGTACCCTAATGAACTTTAAAAGGATTTAATAAATTCTCGCTTAGGGCCAGAGCTGGAAGGCGAACGTGGAGTCGAATAAGCATAAATCATATTTCTCGTCAAATTATATACTTAAACGCATTTATATTCGCCTTGAAGTTGATACAGTTAGCAAGTCTTCAGTAGTAATTTTGTGATATACTAATAGCGTCTGTCTAAACACAATTGACAGCTGATATATGTCTCAGTTTGCAGCAAGCTTATTCCAAATATATCTATAAACCGGATTATAAACAAATAATCAAGGTGATAAAGTTCGAGTCAACTTACTTTGAGGTACAACCGCTCGTTACATTGTCTCGAGCCTAGCTACAAGATGAAGTTGTGGTAATGACTAGTGGGGTTTCAATACACTAATATTCAAACTTACCGTTCTACAATACAGTACAACATTAGCAATATGTCAAGTAAATCATGTATGATACAATGACGGATGAGGCCACAAACTTGCACCTGCCTTGTGGCAACTTTTGATTGATGGAGTATATTCGGAGGTAAATAGCTCAAGTTCACTCTTGTTTAAAAGGGCATTCAAGCATATGTTTAGCTGTTTATTTCCCTAAAAAGAAACAAGTGAGAAATCAGAATCTATTATTTCATCCTTTTAGAGTAATTTCAGTAACGTCTTATTTCATGAGGCAAAAAGTTAAACTAAAGTCATAATGCTTATTTACTCACCAATTGACGATCAGGATAAAACAATAAAATTAGACTGTATCAAATTGGTATGAAATAGTAGCGGAAAGTACATATTATTTCTGTTAGAGGAACTTGTTTGTAGAGAATTGCCGGTAATTTAAGCTAGTTATTTTTAAGGCATTGTTTTAAAGTTAATTATGTACGATTAATCAATACTTTTATTTAGACAATAAAAAAAATTATAATAGTACCTGAAAGCTAGCTCATTTCAACACCCATCAGCTTTAGATGGATAAAAGTAGTTATTATACTGTTTAGAGTAAAACTAGCAAAGACCAACATCATTGCTGCTTCACTTATTTTGCATTTATTAAATCCTGTCATCAGAAAGGAATTTTAAAAATTAAGTTCTGTTATACGTCCAATATACAAAAATCCAATATAGTATACTATATTAATATTCTTTTTATAGTTAACATATTACTAACGTCAGAATAATTCTATCATCCTACTATTTAAGAGAATACTGTTTATCACCAATTAAGATAGTATTATAAAATTATTACGTTAAAAACATCATTATATTGATTCGTGTTCAATTTATTAACATAATGCATTACAAGTAAAGTGAAATCACTCATAGTACCACAACAACATGGCGCTCTTCCTGAATCAAAGGCTAATAGAAAGCATCGATTACATTCACAGTAATCAACAGATTAAAAGGTGATCGAACGATTTTCCCCCATATAAAATATACATATTTTTCAACATTTAATTTAATTAATATATATTCTTATTGTCGAACACTGACAGTAAATGTTGATTTAAAATTACGCCACCACGTATTCAAAAACCTAAGATTTGGACCATAAACTTTGAAAATTATTTTTATTTAATTTTAACAATTTATTCTTAGCCAAAACACAAGAGGCAAAACTGTTATTTCTAAAAAAATGTTTATTTGTATGTCAATTCTGAACCATCAAATTAATAAACTATCTTATTATTTTGGTGAAATTAAATAAATTTAAGTTATGTTATCAAAATAGTAATTATAGTATCTGCTCATTATCTTAAGTAGACATTAATTACAAGATTATTTCAAAGATAAAATTTTGTTATTTAATTCATGCCTGCATAATGTAAGCTAAGCTAAATAGTTTAAAAATTATTCATTCGAATTCTACGCAAATCCTTGTTAATTTATCACAGGAGACTCACCTAGACCCAAGAAGCAAACTTGACATTGGTTTAAAATCTTTCCAGCCTTCTTAATCCATTAAGTCTGTTAAAAAATGTCAATCATCTAATGCGGCTGTCGTATTGTTGATTCGTCAAATTTTATCTATTGGAAAAAGTATTGGAAAGAACCAATGTAGTTGCTGCAATAAATTCGAATACTTGTTTCGGAGCAATGGTTCGTAATCAGACCGTTTAAGGAGGCTAAATTTAAGGAGAAACTCTAATTAGATTCCCATTTACCTCTCGTGTCTGTTACTTCACAAGTTTCTTCTCAATATGAAGTTGCACTGTAAACCTTTGTGTAAACTTTAATTTAAGCTTGTGTCTTATTCCAGCATTGATCAGTTATTAGAAAATTCATTTTGTTTAAAAACTGCAAAAAACGTTATATGACATAAAAATGGAAAAAATTATATGTTTGGGGTTTTCATTAACTTATTATTTATATAACCTAGTGTGTTAGATTCACTGGGTGGATAAAGCAGCTTGAAAGAACCTTGTGTAAGGTAGGTCTCAGCAATCTCAACCAGGCGCCAGATTACTAGTGATCAGAAGTGAAGTTAACCGACCGACTTCCCCGCAGCTGTCGACGGTATGAAGCAGCAATCTCCCTAGAAATGACTGACAAGCTTACCTTGTCTCCTGCTTTTAATTTCCGTCCCGGAAAGTCTACAAAGAGTTATTAATTACAGATTAACTTTTTTATGCTCCTGCAACAACACAGACACTCTCCACCGTGTACATATTTGAAATTTACTGACATAAGAATTATATTTTAAGGTCTTCTGACTAATAAAAATTGTAATAAAAAATGCAGGGTTTTAATTTAGTTGTACCATCTAGTATTTTTGTAAAACTCTTCGATCAATGCTAGGATTTAATTAAGTAGAGGCCGAAATATTTGCAGATTATAGTGCATTTATCAAAACCGTAAAAGATTCTAAAAATAAAATTTCAAACCTTTTTTGACACTCCAGCAGTAAAAAGGCTGCTAACACACTAACATTATACATTTCAAATCTACAGTATTCAACATATTTGTGGATTTTTTATTTTAAATTTGTAAAAGAAATATAAATCAAAAGAAATTATCAACCAATAGGTCAGCACAGAACTATCATGTTACTTTGCTATTATCTTTCGAAATTAAGTTGAAATTCCATAAACACTGTATCGAAAGGAGAAATTTCAATCGCAAGGGATGTTTGTTCGATTTGCTAAGAGGGCGTTTCATAAGGCCTACTTGAGGAAACTTGGCAAATTACATTTGTATTCAACGCCACCCCGCGCTTTGTTCCTTACAGTTTCTTGTGAGAGGCTAAGGGGTTTTAGAGTTACTTCCAGATAATTGTTTCTATCTGGTAGTATTTTTCTTTTAGATAATTTTTTAGATCAAAATATTAGGTTATGGGACAGTAAATCATTTTGATTTATATGACGTTACAAAATTGGACCTCTTTACTATCCTATTATTATCTTGTCTGTTATCTGAATATTGTAAAACAAGTCTTGGTTTTATGTTCAAACCCACAACATTTTAATAACGATTCAATTAATGATAGTTTCCTTTTTGGTTAATCTTTCAATGTTTAAGAGGTAAAACTGTTATTCCTAACAATGCATGTTATTTGTGTGTCAATCCTACACCATCAAATTAATAAACTATACGAATACCTTATTAGTTTGATGAAATTAAATATTCAAAAGTTCACAAATTTAAGCCTGACATGTTATAAAACACGTATCATTAGACACAAAAACAATATTAATTTGATTTGGTGATAACCAATCTTCTAGATAAAGCCTCACTATGTTATTTGAATCAGCATCAATATTCTGTGACGCTATTTTTAGGTCTGCTTATAACAACAAAGGTGTTCAATGATATTCAATTAAATGTTATTGCCTCATCCGATGCCGATCTGAATAGGAATTTGTATTTATTGAAGTTCTCTTTTGTCAATGAATATCATCATAATACATATTTATCGTTGTACATTACAACGGAAATAATAAATACCCTGTGTTTACTGGAAACACAATAAGATTAGATGTGAAAATAAAAACAGCGTTTTTATCACATAATTTAAAAATATTAATAAATGCCTGAAGAAGAAAATATTATTACTATTACCATTACTATACTTGTACATTGAAATTCGCAAAATATTATTTATTAAAATCACAATGAAGCCTTTGCTATTTTTTTAATGTTACAATAACAATCTTTGGCTTTTTTGTAACGCCCCAAAACAAAAGACAAAATTTAATTACTGTCATTACAAAATTTATCGAGCAAAATAAAATTCTAAAACTTTATTTAAATTTTAAATATGCAATAACACGTATACAGAAGACGAAAGAATGTTTCTTAAATATTTTTTGTTATTCGTGGATTTTTTTATAATCGTAGGGACAAATCATGAAAAAATATAATTATAACATGTAACCTATCTCACAACACTGTACATTTTAATGTACACTTGCTCTGTTTTTTTTCCGTTGGAAGTTTAAACTTTAACAAAGGCAAAACTTACCTTAAACAATAACGAGTAATTTTTATTTTATTAATTATGTTTTTTTATTTCGTATATGTTCTATCAATCGTAATGTAAACAGCGTTTTTATCAGATAATTTAAACATATTAATAAATGCCTGAAGGAGAAAATATTATTACTATTACTATACTTGTACAAACATGTTATTCAAATGTTTAGAAATAATAAAACGTAAGTTGATAGATAATATGTATTCAACAAAAACTAGTTTTCTATGTTATACTGTCACTTGGTAGTAAGATTTTCACGTTATATTTATTAAATAAAAGTATAAGAGTTTAATGAAATCATTGAAAGATGAGAAAAACAAGTAAAGCAAATAAATATTCGTACACTGTTTTGGTCAGTATTGAATGCTCCTTCTGTACGGATATCCATCATTACAAACACGATCCGCTGTTTTAAATTTACTTAGATCTTAAGCAATTATTAGTTATAGCTACATGTATCACATAACTACTCCTGCACACGTTTTCAACAAGCAATAAACCCTTGACGACTGTAAGGTCTTGATTCTTTATCGCCCAACCTAAAGCTCTTTCATTTGGTTGACACGTGACAAAAGAATCATAAAGCGTTTTAACGGACCTCGACTTTAGATTTCAAGGTAGATTTCAATGTTTTAAAAGCAACAGTGGTTATGTCATAGAAAAGCAGCCTTGTTACCTAATCTGATGAATACTTAAATTTTATATTAATGCTTTGATATCTGAGTCAATTTATTTAAATGATATATTAATGTTTGAAATATTTACGTTACAACGAGTGCGTTAAAAATACTTAGAGCGTGCGAACAGAAAGTTACTTACTGTATCGTGATAATAGAGCGAAGGAAATGATTCGAAGGAAAGACTCGAGACCTACTTCGTGCTGCGTTTTTGATTAAGGCGTAAGCTGAACCACAAACCTGTATCATTTGTAGATCGTTAGAATCTACTTATACCTCTTCCCGGGAAATCATAAAAAATTAATTGATTGCGTTATCTTGTATAATACATGGTTGTCTAAGAATATGTCACCAACATCTAAGTTTAATGGATTCTCATTATTGTTAAGCAGGTTAGGTAGTGAAGGGATTATGTTAATGTAAGATTTTTTCAGGCATCTGCCATCCCATGTCATACAAAAGTAGTAGTGGCAAAGGTAGTTTTTTGTTTTTGTTTTTTTTTTACTTAACAAACAGTGATGTTAAGTGTAAGTGATATCTTTTAAAATAATCTCTAATTAGCTATCGATATATTAACTCATCATCGAATATCTAAAAACAAATTGTTTTATGTAATGCGCTGGGCAGAATTGGTTCATCCTGGGTTCATCAAATCAATTATATGAGGTTGAGAATTCTTACCACTCAATTGATCAGTGGTTAGAATCATCTGTTTAAGTCTGTTACGAAATAAAAGTGTAATTTTTCTTTGCTTTGAAATGCTTTCTGCCTATAAAAATAAAAAAGTGAAACCCTGGGTTTCACATAAAAATTTAATAAATAACTTTACCTCCTGCGTAAAGCTGTGCAAATTTGATTTCACTTTTTTACTTTTTTCGATAATAAATTAAGTGTACGCTCCTCAGATTTTTATTAATTTGCATTAATTAGTTCACAGGGGTTATTGCAAATATTACCTGATTCTGTAATGTAACTTGATATAAACAACATAGATTATTTTAGTCATACAGTACCTAGTCTTGCCCAACTTTCACCCTCATATGGCTTAAACACTACTCGGAGAGTGGACAAGTACCAGAACTCACGAGCGCCTCGCGTTGGTTTTTAACATGAGAGCGAAAAGTGGTTGATAGAAGTCAACTCCTGCCCCTCGCAGACTCAAGCAAACGCACTGTTGCTTTACTGATGGAAGGCTTTTTACCGTAAGTGCGTACGAAGGCTTATTATTTTTAAGCCTCTGAAAAGATTAAAGTGCAACAAACAATTGGCTTTCGCATAATGATATAAAACCAAGCATTATTACGTGATGCTTAATAAACAATTATACTTAATACTTGTTTATATTTTTAGTTGTATATATTCGTCGATTGAAATATTCCCAACTTTGCTTGGGATATCCTGTTAATCTTGTTCAAAGTTCTGCATTCTTCCGGTAACCAGTGGAACTATTTCAGACTTTTTCTTTTTGTTGTAAATAAATCAAACCTAAAAGCCCTTCCAAAATCTATGACGTTGGTCTTCTTGAAACGGTCCTGACGGTCCTGTGGCTAAGCCTTAGAAGGTAAAGAAGTACAACTACCATTGTGTATATAGACACCAAGATTCAATTTGTCACCAATATTATGGCTGTACGACAAGTCTGGTGAATCTTACATATGAGATCTTACATATGAACAAACTTCTTTTTTATGTTGCTATCAAACAATTTATTTTAAAATTGACATTCACAATTACAATTTGTATGTAATGTGTTTACTGTTTCTTTATATATTTCATGGCAAAGTCCAGTATTTACTTGTACAACGCAGAGCAAGCTCTGAATTTACATAATGAGGATGTAATGGAGCTGGCTAGGATTGTTAATCCAGGACACCATGGCGAGCACTCTAATATGCTTTTGCCTACATGTTATTTATTCATTTTATTATCAATGTCAGAACAGTTTTGTCTGAATTATATTTTTTTGTAAGAGAGTGTATAGTGATATTTTTACAAGATTAGTTGTTACCATTCTTATCTACACCGAACAATATAAATAATCTATATTATTTTCTACCGTGTTGAAAGTAAATAAACAAACGCAGACAAAAAAATATAAAATAACTTTTGTAAAGAGGTCAGATAAAACGTTGAAGAGCGTACACAATTATTACTAGAAGGTCGAACATATACAATTATTGGAGAAACGATTTACGTCAAGCTATGGCTTTCAACGAGAGGTCAAATGAAAAAATAGTTTAACAGACAACTTTATTATGTGTAAGGGCCGAGCACCAAGAGCACCAAGAGGTATATAAATACAGTATATTTATTTGAATACCTTACTCACTATCAAAATATAAATATTAACTCCTTAGCCAAAATAAAGGTATCCTTCAAACCTTTACGTCCTTAAACAACTTTGTACACCTTTGTACCCATAATTGGCTTGCCCCACGTAAAGACCACAGTAATAAGGCGACCCGAGCAATTACGATGTAGCATCACAAAGCCACGTGTCCGCCGCACTGATTGTGTTTGAGGCTTGGTAGACCATCTAGGCTTGCTATGGTTGCTTTTCTACTGCACTATTACACGTTTTATGGGAGATTAGGATCCACACAACTCTGCAATAACGCTAGGTCCGTTGAATTGATTGTTGATTGCTTGATCGCGTTAAAACTAATATAAATAGCCCTTATGACCAAAATTCGGAGAATTTTAAAACGTCTGTAGAAAATAAACATTCCTTAACCATAACTAATGGTCCAAAAAATATTAATATTAAAAAGTTACAGCATGCTGGAAGGCAGCAACGTGATCCGTCGGGCGCTGCAGAGTCATTAATCCTAATCATTATGTATTCAACACTTACTTTTCCGAAACTCTACTCGCTTAAGCTGAATTTTTAAATCAAATAAATTTATTATTGTTATTCAAGGAGGTCATATTTTATGAGCATTGATGACAAGTACTCCTTCAAACATATAACTACTAAACAATTCATTCGGGAATCGCCTTTAAGTTTTCAATTATTCAATTTAATTAAAAATTTAACTTTCATATCCAAACCTGAGGATTATTTTCCTAAAAAGGTGAACTTGTAAGAGAGCACGTCATGTATCCACCGCACTGTTTTCCTGCACCTTACGCATGAAAACCTAACCGAGGATCCCATTCCTGCTCAAACAGCTCGATGCTCTGCTAGGTGCCCCGATGAAACTATAATCACTGTTCAAGTAATTTTATTGTTGTTCATTTGGTGGATTTATTGCCCCTGGACTGGTGGGATTACATATGGTTTTAAATTACCTGTTTCCGTCTCAGTCCAATGTTTAGCCGTTTTAGGTCTCAACACATATTGTGTCATGATCACGTAGTAGTCAGTGGAGAGTAGCTGTCATGATGACGGCGTTGTCGAAAGTTTACAAAACACGCACACGCACACATTTAAAAAATAACACATTACATAAAAACATATAGATACCGGACGGTCAACGGGCCGTGCAATGTCGATTTAGTTTAATTTCTTCCGCACGCGTGCACTCACGGTACCGGTATGTAATGTGTTATTTTTTAAATGTGTGCGTGTGCGTGTTTTGTAAACTCTCGACAACGCCGTCATCATGACACAATATGTGTTGAAACCTAGGTTGTAATAAAACGGCTAAACATTGGACTGAGATGGAAACAGGTAATTTAAAACCATATTTTATTGTTGGTTTTCTTAAAAGGTTTAATGTCATTTGTTGCCCTTTCAACTTTAAAGTAACTTGACAGAATGCATGTTTTATTAACTTTCTATGGTAAACACCAAAGAACTATACTACTGGAACGCGCGCTGCCCATAAGCCGCGTGTTGTAGATTCCGGGCGCATGCAGCGGTGTGTTTCGATTGCATCCAGGGACGCGCGGGCTGAAGTGGGGCACGAAGTCGGCGCGTCCATCGTAGATATGCTGGTTTGACTTCCCGCCTTCTCGCCTTAACTCGAAGTTTATACCACTTAGCACTGAGATAAAAGGTTGAAATTTTGCATGTGAGGAGTCCTTTAGTTTTGAAAGGTAATAGTATCAATTATATTTCAAAAATAATTTTTTGTCTAATTTAAAACATGAGAAAACGTCAGAAGTTTTTATTCAACTTTAAAACTTGACACGAAAAAAGTAGTCGGCTACTACTTTTTGTGTTTTTTGGTCAGGTAAAATAAAAAACGGTGGATATTGTTGCTAAGGAATTGAATTTCTGAAATAATATTTTTTGAAAAAAATGGTAGCCGTAGTTTGGTTATTAACTTAGTTTTTGTGAAAGAATTTATCCGTGCTGCGCCAGGATAAAAACAAAGTCAAATCTAAACTGATGTTTACAAAAACAATGTAAACTAAAAAAACACAATTATAGTATCAAATTAAAGGTATGAATCTCACAATTACAATGGTACCAAATATAAATATGTTTTAGAGACAGTTTGCACATTGTAGGAACGTTACAAGTTTATTCCGTGGTTGCAGTAACTAAGGAATGTTAGGACAAGCTTCTAGGTTATCGATTGTTACGATGTGAAAACTGCCTCTAAACCATTTATGATTGGTACCATAGTAATTGTGAGATTCAGACCTTTAATTTAATGCCTTATTTGGAATTTTTTACCTTATTTGTACCCGGGCGGGCGCTAAAACGGAGCAAGAAGATGGCGCGTCCGCGAATGTAGTTCATTACTCCATACAAGTGATGATGACCTTAGATCACACACGAGGTTTACAGATTTTAAATCAAAAGGCAAAGTAATTACGGCACATTATGGTGTTTTCAAAATCGTTAATATGCAAACGACTAACGACGTTTTATCGATTTACTCAAGCTAACTGAAAAAAGGCTACCACCAACGATTTAACCTTGAGAATATGTAACAATTTCACAGGCGTTATTTTTAAAAATCACTTAAGCAATGACGAATTCCATGGAAGCCACAAATTATTGTTGATCAAATCCGTAGCTAATTTTTTTTTAATTATATCACATCACATTGCCAAACGGGAAACTTTTGAAATCACAAACAAATCTAAGTTGAATTTAAGGCAAAGGTTGACAGTGTTAATTTTTTTCTAACTTGTAGATTAAGCAACTGATGCTTGTGAAATACGCTGTAAAACCTGTCTTAAAATAACGTACATTTTATATTTAAAAATTGTTTTATCTTACCTAATACATATTTAGACATTTTAGTCCTAATTTTCAAGAAAATGTAAAATTTACCAGTAACATCTTATAATAAGTCATAATATTCTGCATTAAAATAATCAATATGAAATATAATTGGTTAAAACAATTATCAAACGTTAGCAACACATTCATTTTGAAATATGACAATACAGTATTTCAGAGTTTACAAGGCGTTTAAAGTGCTGCAATAGGCTGCAACAGCATTATCGTAATGCCTGAGCCTTGGCGCGGCCTGTGTACCTGCCCCGCCCTGGCGCCTGCAGGCCCCCGACGCAACCGCGGATTCCGGCTCGCTCTGTAGGCCCAGCGCGCGTTCCAGTAGTATAGTTCTTTGGTAAACACTTAAAAAAAACCTTCAATGACATACAGTAATAGTTTTACACCTCGGAAAATCTTTAAATAACATGCTTAACTAGTCTGACGCCTCCATCTGCATCTAATAATAGTTTATAAAAACCATGTTAATTTTAGGGACATAATTTTGAGAATCGCTTGATCAGATATACAATTTGTATACTGGTGTATCATGGGTCAACAATTAACCACATATTGTTGTCTAAAAATAAACCATAAACGTTTGTAATAATATAATATTCTTTTATTAAAATATAATGAACGAAAGTTTTACAATCAATGGAAGAATGTAAATTGAAGTATAATTCACAGATATCCAGGTTGAATGTACATGCAAGAAATATTGATGGACTGAAAAAGTTATGTCGCATGTAAATGTGGACGAACAATACAAAGCCATTCGAAATGCAGGTCCTTAGCATCACAATAGGCTACAATCACTAAAATCGTTTGTTACAGAGGGAAAGTAAAATATGGTGTTATAAGCAAAGCATTTCCCGGGACACCCAGGATAATGAATGTAGTATGGGTCATTTTACGTAATGTTATTTTTATTTTGTCGTTTAATAGTAGTAAACCAACCGGTTCTAGAAAATAATATCTGTATAATCGACAGTTGACATGATATTTTTTTAGGTAACCACATTAGCATATACGGTTATCTTGAAACTCATAAAAATAATTTATCTTGCAACATATATTGGCTTAAGGTAATGACTCCATTTGATTGAAATTTAAAATACCAGTGGTTTAAATCATTAATTCCAGCGCCTCTCAATAAAACGAAGCCAGTAAACTTGGTCAATCTGCTACGTGTCTCTTAGTAATATCTTTATGTTTATAGTTATTTGTTATATCAAGCAATAATTATTTTCAAGCTGTATTAGGAAGTAAATGAGTCCTGCCAGTAAATTAATTTCATCTTTCTTTATACCCTATGCTCTTAAAGTCGTGCACAAAATTGTGTACTATAAGAAGTGTTTACGTTACACGATAACAATGAATTCCACTGCTTAAAGAAATTATAGAATTGCATTGCATACACGACGATTGTTTTTTAGATATAAAGAAAAGTTTATCAGTTTATTTTCAATTTATCAAATTAATCAGTTTATCTTCAATTTCATGAAATCTTCAGCGTTATATATTGCTTCTTTTGATAGGATTTGTTAAGATTTATTTTTAATATTATAAAGGAAATTTGAAATTGTCTGATAATGTACTTTTAAATTTAGTTTGTTATATTTTAAATACAAGGCATTATGTTAAATACGTGAGCCGATAGTTTAAACAATTAATTGTGTTTGATGTTACAAATATTTTTATCCAACAAAAATTGACATTTTACATGCAGGCTTCACTTTAAATAATGTATTTTTAAGTAGAGTTTTGAACGGTAGTATTGTTATATTGTTAATATGATAGCATAAATGTATTAATTTTTTGATTATCAGGACTATACCGTAGGGGGCAATCCCGTGCACATATGATGGATTTGCCGACACAACAAATTACAGCCCCAGCGTCGTTGGGTATCAATCACTCTGAATACTCTTAAATCAAGCTTTTTTAAATTATCTAACTTATAATTTTTTTAAGAAATAACTAATGTGTTTCTACTTTTACATTAACTACAGGATTGCCTTGTTCGTAAAACTTTAAATACACTATCCTAGCATGGAGCATGGACTGTTCAAAACCTTTTGCTTGTTGTTTAGTAGGTCAAACTTATTGTATCACTCTTAATTCTTATCTTTTATATGATTATTTATAGTTTCAAATCCAACCTAAACGGGCCAGTTTCAATCTTGGTAAATGAATTATGACTAATGCGACCTTTTTTGGTTCGGAGTTTAAGTTTCTATTTTGTGCCATTCTAAAATAATGGTAATTTATATTTTTCAAAGCTGAATATCTCAATAAGTATAAATGTTACAATCACTTAAATGGAGCCACAAAGATGAAAGATTTAATTAGCATTCTAAATATAACATAGTTACATTATGGTAATAGCACAAGTAACTCAGAAATTATAAATTTTTCAGAATTTCCTACTGCAGATTTTGAATAATTTTAGAATTTCCAAGAAGTAACTTCATAAAACATTAAAATGTCTCAGTAATTTTATTATGAACCTACTGGTACATAATAACTTACATTTAAATATTTTGTTAAGTTTAAAATTTTTGAACTATCAGGCCTTGAAAAATAAATATGACCAACATTCTTAAATGATAAATAGTAAAATCTTGATACTCCGTAACGAAAGAGGTATTATTAGTCATCTTATACCAATCATTCATATGCCAATTTGGGAGCTGGTGCCTAAAGAGGTTCCAAAGTTATTAAAAATCATTTTTGCAGCCGTTAGGCATAATATGTACCAATCTTTTTTCAGCCGTAGTAGCAAGATGTACCAATTATGCTCAGTGACATTTTTCTTTGTTTTGACCTGTTAAGTTTCAGGAAAAGTTTTGCAAAGTTTCATGGCGTTTTTAGTCTGCTTATCTTCCAGTCTGCCGTCTTTATAACTGGCGTCAAATCTTAAGACCCAGTCCGTCCGTAAGACTAATATTAATTTTAGCATTGGGCTTATGGACGGACTGGGCCTTAAGATTTGGCACCAACTGTACATGGTTCCTTTGAAAATATTAATTTATTCATATACATCCCAGTCCTTAGAAAAAACATAATTAGGATATGATGGAGAGTTTGGAGCCTTGTTAATCCAGCAAACTGTGGTGGAAATTTTGGAAAAAAGTTGCGTTGTTTATAAATTTCTTCTGAGTGTGCATTTTCATTAGTAGTTTGAGCATTTTCAATGTATTTTTTTCTAAACTCTCCTAAAGAGTAAATAAAATTAAACTTAAGAATACCCTAATTAAATTAAAATAATACATCTGTTAAAATAGAGTAAGCATATTTACATCCATTGTTTTATATAAAAAATATGCCAATTGTCAGTGACATGTGCACTGACCTATCAATGCATGTACAGAGAATGATCTGACAAATTTCGCAGTCATTTAAAAATGTATAACTAACTTATATTTTTATGCGAAAATTTAAAAATATTTTAGGGGTGGGCGAGTAGTGACTTTGAATTCGAGTCGAGTATTAAGCCAACTACTCGAGTATCGATTCGAGTCGAGTCGAATAGTTCTTTGTGAAAAGTAATGAAATGTTTATTTTTTTAAGTAATTAGGTCTTTGAATTACGATTAGTTAAAATCTTTTTAAGCTTACTTTATTTAAGCTTTTCTTTCTTTGAAAAATAAAACTCTGACATTATAATACCCCTGCATTGCAAACCCCTTATTTTTAAATGAATAACTACACTAAATCACTTAAAATAACAAATAACGTAATGTAACAGGACACCAAAATAAATGTATGTAGAATATGCATAGTTTTAAAATTTAAACAGTTATAAGATTTAATTTTTAGTCTGTTACTTTAACTATCAACAATAGGTTTATTTTTTCCTGAAAATAATTGTAATTAAAACCTTATCCAGAAATTGTGGAAGAAAGAATTAAAAAAGATGATCAGGGAGGAGAGCTATGCCCAGTTATTAATTTCTAAACCCAACCCCACCCCCTTGCCTGACCGTTGATCTATTGTTTTTGACACCCAGTCACTGGAGCACCGAGTGACACAGCTGCGACCAGATAACAACAAGATATCCCCCCAATACAAAAATTACAAAACCTAAACTTATTGTTTGATGTACACCAATTAAGTCCACAAATTTCTTCTCATTTTCACAAATAAAATGAGGCAGAAAAGAAGTCTGTGTATCATTTAGAAGATAAACTATTAATACAAACTTGAAGTTGTAAAGTGTACAGCTAAATTATAGCTTAAAGTTTTCAAATTCCGAATTCTGAGAGATGGTATTTCTAGATAACTGTCGAATCCATTCTTTTATGAGCTAAAGAAATATTTTTTAGGGTATTGTTTTGAAAAACTCGTGGACGGCTGCGTATCTGTCGGTCGAAAAACGATAGCGCGTATCTGTCGGTCGCGGATAAATGGCAGATGTAGCTTTTCGAAACTCGCGATGTGCCGCGAAATACGATCGCACGTATTTGCCGATCGCCGGTAATCGGCAAATGTAGCCTTGCAAAAGTCGCGGTCGGCCGTGAAAGACGATCGCGTCTATTTGCCGATCGTAAATAAACAATGCAACTTGCGAAACTAGCGATCGGCCGTAATAAACGGTCGCGCGTATTTGCCGCCCACAAATGAACAGAAAATTCTGCTTATTTGTGAAACTAGCGAGCCTGTCTTATTTGTGATAAAGAGTCTGTCGATTGCGGATAAACGGCAGATGTAGCTTTGCGTAACTTGCGATCGGCTGTAAAATTCGATCGCACACACGTAAATCGTTCGTAAATTTGACGGCTGAGAATACGGTGGGAGTAACTATTTCCTCGACTTGTTTGTGTCAAGTAGTTGGAACTACTCGACTAGACTCCGAGTAGTAGCAACAACTCGACTGTCGAGTACTCGCCCACCCCTAAAATATTTTTTTTGCTAGGTAATATAAAACTCAGAATTGCCATAAGTTATATTTAACATTATGCCAAATACATAGAGAATCTAGTGATTGGATTTTACGTTTTGGTTTACAGTGGTCTTACACAGCCAAAGCTCATTGCAGTAGACAGTTTCTTATTGAAATGTAACAATTAAACGATACCTGAAATAAGCCATTAGCTCAATTAATTTATTAAAATGGAAATATACTATAACTTTCTAAAAAAAACTAATAAAGATGTTTTCTCCGTGTTTTAAGCAAAGAAAATATTAGGCTGTAAAATATGGTTATCTTTTTAGTTTGTGAAATAGTTTGCTCTAGTTACAACACATTTAGCATTTACACAAATGCTTTGGCAAAAAGAGGGCACGAGTTTCAGATTGCCAAATCAAACTTTTTAAATTATTGGGCGAACTTTTGATTGAAAAAGAGAGATTACCACAGACAGCTTATGAGCTTTTAAACCCTACCAATTCTCACATACAACTATATAGTTTTATATTGCAAAAAATAATACTTCACCTAGGCAGTTGGTTTACTTATTGTGAACCACAATTTTATTCATTTGAGAACTTAAGTTCAAGTACTCAACTATATAACCTCTCAGCCTTCTTGATGTTTCCTGTAACGACACCCTAGCAACATTTTCACTCTCAAGGTGCATTACAAGAATATTGTGATTTGATTTTTCATTTATTTATCATCGTCAAAATAAAGTGACAATGCCAGCAAGCAAACACGGTACAAGACCAAGGAGCACAAGGCTATGTTTGTAGTTTTTTGCTCTCTAGACCCAGGTCTATTAGACTATATTCTTCATTTAACTAATAGAGATATGCTTAATTTAAAAATATTACTAGTATTTTCCTTAGATGTCTTATGTTTGATATAAAAACTAACTACAAATTCATTTGGAAAATGTTCATATAGTCATGGTTATACAAATATTGTATTCATTGTTGAATACACCTAAATTTTTCACAGTTATATAAAGCAACTGACATCGTGATATTATATCTAAACAGCTACAAAACTAGTGTTTAAAATATTTTCTTATATTCAAATAAACAATAGCCTAATGAAATGATGTCAAACAACAATTATTTAAGCTGTTAAATTTTAAGTACTTTTAATGAAGGATAGAAAAATATTTGAATGAATAAACGTTTATTGGTCTAATAACGTACTGATTTGTGCAGATACATTATAGATAAGTAGTTTTTTTAGTATTTAATTACATTAGTTGACAAATTAATTACACGATAGCCCAACAACAAACTCTGGATTTACATAATGAGGATACAATGGAGTAGGCCTCGTTGATCCTACAAAAACATCCTACGCTGGGACTCCGACATAGCGTACCTCCCAGCGTGTTACTATGCTATTAAAAAAAATGAGAATGATGGTGTAAATTAATTAATAACTAGGAGAAACGCCAGTAATTACTTTAATTGGTGAAATAAACCAAGATACATAAATATTGCGCTCCCTACATGTTACTAGTTGACATTTATAGTAAGTCCTGAAGTTGTATTTATTTATTCACATTATTTCAAGAATATATTTAAAAATGTTTTGGACATCTTGGGGGATATTTAAAATAAACACTGACAATTTCGAAAAATTACTTTTATTTATCAGAAATCCTGTTTAAATCTTAAAATAAATATGATTATAGAACTGTTTTGAATATTAACCATAGTTCAAATCAACTGGTTATAGGTTGAAAAATATTTTTTAATGGTTTGCGCATGTTACTTCGTCAAAAGAATATTTTGTAAGTATTTAATTATCTTGTTTAGAACTTCATTTAACTTCAATCATTGACTTTAAGTCCAGATGCTATGTTAATATTAAAATAACATGTTCAACCTGTTTCACAATAATATTACACAATTGTAGATTTTTTCTTTGTTCGGAAGAACGATTTTTTATTCCCCTAAAACATAAGAGTCAAATTTCTCATTCTAGATCACTTTTGGGAGGGTAGACTTAGTTGGGAAACCACTTCAATAGTGTCGTGTGATTTGTGTTGGCCAAATGTCTACAGTGTAATTGACATCGTTCTAAATTAACTTGTTAATTTAAGTTTTCCTACCAAATCTTATAATCCCTGCTAAAATGGATTTAATATCCCCGTATTAATCCATCGTTATCCTTCATAAATGTTATCGGCTTCAAAAATGTCCATTTAAAATAATATTTTAATCAGCAGCGTTAGAAGATGGAGTTTTTCATCCCCGATGATAATTAACCGTCCTACCACCAGCTACAATTCGCGGCGACACTACCGCACTCTGGGGACTTGGGAACTTCCTGGATTTAAATTTATGATCACTGGAGTTACGAATATCACAGTAATAATCCCCATTATGAATTCTCATGGGTATTGATAAGAATCAAAATTATGTCACTCGTTCCGCAGTTATGATCAGCATACTAAAGCCCACATTACCCAGTTTGTTACAATCTCTGATGAATTAAATATTTTACTTTATTTTTCTACCAAGTTATCTAAAGTTTTCCTTGTTATGATATTTTGTTCACTTTAGCTAAAAAAATGTTTACACTGTTTAAAAAAGAGTTTTTGATTTATCATTCTTATTGTGATGGAAGCTAAGTAAAGTGATCAATAAGCTATGTTGCCCGTGGCTTCTCCCTCGTTCCAAATAATTTGAAACAGCTGTAATTGCTCCTGCACTGTTTTTTTTTTTTTTTTTTAGTATCTGTTAATTGGAATTGGGTTTATTTGTTTACATTCGTCTGCCTAGATGGATATGTTGGTCCAGCTGACTTCCATGATATGGCAAACAAACGTTACAACTGACTTACGTATTTTGACAAACTCACAAACGTTCACACGTACAACATTCGTAGGATTTGGGCAGTTGAATTGAGCAGATTAAATTGACCTAGGCTCTTAAAGCTGCATCAAACTAAATAGTTATTTATTTAATTTAAAATAGCTGAAAAAATAAGGAATCGTATACACTTTAATCAATATTTAAATGAGCCATATAACATAAATTTCCAATACAAATCTTTATTCATCTTAAAAATTGCCACCCTTTTTTAATTCAATGTTTTATTTCAAATAAAAAATAATGAATCCTGTGATAATTTCATATCAGATTTTTACCTTACAATCAATTCCAAATGCTTTGCAATTGTTCCATGTTTTTTCGACAAAATATTACACATACAAGATTGATATTTTTCCCAATACAAGAACTGTGAAAAGAAATTAACTTGTAAATAAATAAGCCTAATATAAAGATAAGCTACGCAGAATCAGCATGTTTATCGTAAAACTCTATTAAATTCATCATTAGGTCTCTTCCCTTGCAGTTTTTCTCAGTATTTACAATTCTGCCAATCACCCCAACGTTATCGCAATAATTACGTATTAAACCAGTGACGTCACGTCGTCGCTAGTTAGTGTCTCGCTTAACGTATATTAACCTGTCAACGAGCTAAACCGTTTATGTGTATCACCTGAGTCTTTCATTTCCTGCAGCCCCTGAGTTCATAAAATAATAATCAGTTGAGCAATTTACTTTTGGTTCAGTATAATGAATGAAGTTTAGTTTCCCAGGTTTAGAATTTGTTATTAAAACTAATGGAAAATGCCTCAAAAGCCAAAGTTCATCTTTCGTCTGAACATTTAAATGTTTCCTGCCAAAGTGGAGCATTTGATAAATAACTTCTTATTTTTACCAGGTGGTTTCACTGATCGTCAACTCTCTATTTTCTGGTTTGATAGTATGGCCATGATGAGCAAATTGTGACTTAATCAAGTTTGTCTCATTTCGTGTACAAATGAATAAGTACTTAAAATTTGTATTGACCTCTTAAGGAGATCCATTTATGCTGAAAATTAATATTTCATTTCGCTAGGCCTACATGGGTGTCCGAAAAAGAACTCCCTAATTTTGATGACCTCTAATTTTCAGTTTATAAATCAAATCGACTCAAATTATATATTGAATGATAGGTAAACTCACCAAGTTTTTGTTACAAGACACAAATGTTTGGTGAATTTCACTTTGGGCTCATGGCAAACATAAAACAAAAAATCAAATTGTCCCTGTGTACTAGTAGTGAATAAAAATCACGTTTTAAGTTTTTTTTTAGATTTAACAGTTATCTTGAAAACTATGAATCCTATAGAAACCTCTCAGTTTATAACATAAAAGAAAATGAATTTTTCCCTACAGTTTGGGTGTTTTCGCAGGTTTGTAGCTTTTTTGGGTCCTGAGAAATGAGTTTTGGAAACGAACAAATTGTTTTTTGTGATTCGTGTGCCATAAAGTTGGAAAACCCCAAAATTTTTATTTTTACCAAATTAAAGGGAAATAACCAAGTTTTGGTAAAAGTAAGAGGTTTTAAACATAAACTGAGAGGTTTCTTTAGGATGCTTAGTTTTCAAGTTAACTGTTAAATCTTGTAAAAAACTCATTACAACGTGATTTTGAAGAACTACTGGTGCGCAGGGAAAATGTAATTTTTTGTTTTTTGTTTTCCAAGAGCCCAAAGTAAAATCCACCAAAAGATTTGTGACTTGTATCAAAAACTTGGCGAGTTTTCCTATCATTTAATACATAATTTGAGTCGATATGATTTACAAATTACAAATTAAAGTTCTTCAAAATTAGGGAGTTCTTTTTCGGACACCCGTATATTTCCCATGTATTTTTTTTTATTTATTTTTTTTTTTTAAAGAGGGTGGCGGCCTCTTTTTACCTTGCATTTGGCCCCGCCACATGGGCCTCAGGCCTGTGCGTGGAAGTTATCAAGCAAACCCAAGGAGTGAGCCGGTACAGTACCAGGATGAACAGTACTGTTAAAAAGTATGCGGCAACATCGGGACTCGATCCTGCGACGCTGCCGCCACAGAACCGGGGCCGAGTGCGCTACCAACTGCGCCACCGACTCACTATAAACTATGATATTTGATTCGCGGTTAAGTTGGCTCAGTGAATAACGGAAATGTTGGAGTGAAATGAAAATTGTTGTTTAGATCAATAAACTTTTTACGAGCATTTAGTAAAATATTTATCTTTTTCTTCAAAAATATGAGTAAAAATCTCTGTCCAACGAAAAGTTTGTGTATTCATAAACGCATATACAGTATGTCCTTTTACCATCCATCACCTCAGGACGTCCATCTTATACCTCAGGTGCAATGGATTTTTGCATAGAAAAACAATTGAAAGTTGAAAAAATAAATTTGTAACTGCTTGTTTCAGTGGCCTCAGTATAGTAAAATGATGGAAGGAGGAGTCTCAAATCCTAAATTTCATTCAACAGTCTGTCAATGTAGTATCAATTGATGGTGTGTTGTTTAGCTCAATTTAAAAATAAATTATAACAAAATAAAAACAGCTAAAAATTTTGTTTAAATATTTTTACAAAATCTAATTTCATGCTACGTTTGCATCAGAGAATGGCAGTTTGAGTAATTACCTCATTAACTGCCTCATTAATCAGAGGCGTCACTGTCAACAACTGAAAACTTAACGCTTAAAAACAAACTTTTTATGAACAATTTTGCTACACTAGAACAGTTTTTACAAACCAAATAATGTTTTTCTCTTCTAAATATTAATTCTACCTATTGTATTTTTTTGGTTTATTAAGCAAATATCATTGGAAAAACTAATGGTATTCCTAAGTTTATTTATCAAGCCTATAAAATAGTATTCATTATTTAATTTAACATTCATGCCAATTACTCTAAAAGAAAAGGATTTAAAGGTCATTATTGCATTTTTGGGTAGAAACGAAATTGGTCTTAAATTAATGAAAAGGGTTGGCTACTTTGAAAATTTCTATTAAAAACAGATTTACATAAAAACTGTGTATGGTAGAGATTTTTTGTGTTTTGCGTCTGAATACGTAACTTTAACTGTATAATTGTTTGTCCGTTGAAAGGGTGATTACAGTATTGCTCACAAACAATTATTTTATTAACTTACTTAATAATAACAAATACTACATCCATTTCGTTTCGCTCTGCTATTAGCGCTTGTATCTGCAACCATCCATGAACCAGCGATCAACTGATTTCTGCAACATTCTTACATGCTCAATCATGGCTCAATTCTTAGACGTTCTTACAGCTGATGGGCGTTAATGTTATTCTTATGTCATTATTCCTGCCAAAAACTTTCTGTTGGCGCCTGCAATCAGTTGAGCATCAACATATTTGCATGCCGGTGTAGAAATTTAAAGACATTCTATTTTATTTTATTATTGATTTTAATTGTATTTTTAAGGGTTTTTAGGGGAGAGCGGGGCTGCATCGTAATCGTTAGCGTGAATGGCCGTAGTTCAGTGAATTTTGAGTTCAAAATTATTTGAGTACAAAAACCACCCAGTTTGTTATTGGCTACCGATTGCTCACAGAGAAATTAGATTGATTTCACTCTTTACATTTAAATAATTTCCTTTAAAAAGGGTCCTTGTACATAGCCCCAGGGGTAAGGGTTATACCGTACACCACGAGGTGCTATATCGTACAACTGAAAAATAGCATAATTGGGGGAGCAAATACTAGATATACATCACAGTTGGGTACAATACTATATATCAATTATATATCATATCATTAGCTGTGAATTGTAAATCCTTGACATTCCCTGACCTTTTTTTTAATTTACCAGACTTTACATATTTAGACATTGAAATTTACTTGTATTTATTTTTGGGGGGATTATTTATTCACTCCAATTTAATGGACAATAACATCTCTAAGACGTTAGTGCACACTTTCTATATATTTTTTCCATTAAATTCCATGATTAACATAACCTGATTCCATTACCATAACCTACTTTTGCCAACTACCTAGACTCAAATTTGTCAATCCAACCTAACCTTCCGAACAGCAAAAAGCCTAAAATGCCCTTCCTACAATGGAGGACAAGATGACGCTCCCAAAACTCATCAAGTCAAAGAAAAAGAGAAGAAGTATCAAGTAAGTATGTCTTATGTCAATTTTAAGAAATTTCCCCTGGCTTATACTTGCCTGACCCTAAACCAATTTCCCTGACTTTTCCTATCCTTACCTGGCGTTCAAGGTCTGTAAGAACCCTAAGATGAGGAGGTAGAAAAAAAATGTATAGTTTGTAGTATTTTCTTCGTAAAACTACCATCACTGAGATGCCATAACAAATCGTTTGGGACTAAACCATACATTTCTGTACAGTTTTGCCCAATATCGTGTGCCACAATGGTAGTTTTAAACCCTAACCTAAAAACCTGTAGCCTAACTCATGATCTCTGGATATCAAAAGATAGCTTAAGACAAGAAGTTTCTTAATATATCCAATATTATAGTATTCAAGTAAAGATTATCCACCTAATTCTCGTTTCAAGTTGTGGGAAAATTAAGAAAAAATCACCAATACAGTTTTTTTCTCTACAGTAATAAAAATGTTGTCCTTATACCTGCACTTTCCAACAAGATTGTGCGTTATAATGCTATGTTGCTACACTGATTGGAGCTCTGTACCCGCATTTACGGGTTCACCCCTCTGTCCCCTACTTTGCCTTCCACTGGGAGACTAAGTTATTACTTTACTCCCATTGGGAGACAAAGCAATATTTTTACTCACTATCACCAGGAGTAAAAAGTGTCTAAACATAGTTGGCACTCCTCAGTAGCAGCTATTTTACGGTTAGTTTTCAGTGCGTACTGACATTTTCCACACAACTGTAGGGAATTTAATTTACTATACTTCCTACTAATTATGACTTCAGGAAAAATGTTAAATAGGAAAACTGGAACCATGTACAACAAATGTCAAAAAATACTATTATTAATGATAGAACAAAACCATCATTTTCCATAATGTTGAGCATTTCTTTTACATGAGACAGTAAACAATTTTAAATCTGTATCGATTTTATTTTAAAGTGTGTAACAAATTTATAAACATTTCTCTTAGAACTAAATCCGTAAAAAAATTAAAATAAATTTTATATTAATGGTATATATTTTTGAAAATAACAGACTTAAAAATGTTTTATTGATCCACCTTCTCAGTTCTAAACAAGGACAAGAATCGCCTCAAGATAAATTTCCAATGGGATGGTCTGTCCACAGTCATGAATTAATCATCTACCCAAGGTTTCACTTGGGTTGAGTATTGTTTTTGCCTCTATTGTTCCATTCAGTCCCTTCTGTATTGGGGAATTTAATTAAATTCAAGCAACAAAGATAGTTTATTTTTAATAATTAAAATCTAATAAATTCCTCATCATCTGGGTGTTTAATAAGAAGTATAAAATATGTTACCAGTATATAATTCATAGTATCTGAATTTAGTATTTATGCACAAGGCCAGTTACATTTGATAAAATTTCCCTAAGGACACAAATATAGAGAAAAGGCTGAGTTTATGATATTTAACATGGAAATAAAAATTTCAAGGAATAGGTAAAGGTTTACATATGCACAAAAAAACTTAAAGCTGCTGATCAGGGAGTATCCACAGGTTTATAAGATTTAATTTATTAATATTAATCTGTTCTTATAGGTATTGTTTACATGTATAAATCTTTAATGGTAAAAAAAATATTATAGGGTATAACCGAAGCTGCTGTCAAATTAATTTGTACGATAAGCCCATTGTTCATACTGATTGAAAGTAAACATTTTATTTTAGAAGCACAATTTGGACTTTTTAAAATCACTTTAAGTTATACTGACATTCCCTCATCTACACCTTAATTTGTAACTGAAATAAATAAATTATTTTTTTATTTTGCATTAACATGTATAACATTTAAGGTAAGAAGAATAAAGCAACATAACCCCCCCCCCCCCCTAAAAACAACATAATATCATCACCACCATAATCCACCTTCTTTTTTTCCTTTGAAATAACATATCATTCAACTTATTGAAACATAAAATTTAAAAATTATTATAGGGTATAATGATTATAGGGTGAATATTCTTAGTGACTTTTTATGGAGGATTATTTCCATAGTACTCACTATGATTTAAGTTTTGTGCTTATTTATTTTATCCTCTAAAAAATAACGTAGTAGTATCAAAGATAAAGAAAATCTTTCGTGTGATAGAGTATAGCTTTGAAAACCATGGGCCAAAATTGTTTTAGGTAAGAAAACCATTATTCGCACAGTTTGGTAAAACATGAATTTTTATTCTTATTTTGTGATTTTAAAACCCTTCTTTAAATATATTAATGTTTAACAGTTCATATTCTTCAAAGCGTTGTTTACGAAGTAAACAACAAATTACTTATCAGGCCTGCCACCACAAACTCTCCCAAGTATCAAGTAGTAATTTCAATCAGTAATAAAATTTTAGTGCCATCCTAGAGCTGATTGCATTCCCACCAATCAGCAATACTAGTTTCGGTTAACCAAAACCATCATTCCTCCTGCAATGAGAAATATATACTATGATCATTTATAGCTGAAAATTAAAGTAATTTCATGGCACTCATGTTTTAGTTTGTTATTACAATGCTTTTCAACCATCCCGAGGATCAAAATTTTAATAATGATATAAGTGTATCTTTAAACTTTTCTTTCCATTCAAATTTTAATTAACACTACAAGAGCTTGGGGTACATTCAGGATGAACTTTTTGAGTGCTCGCTGCCCGTCAGATTTGGCAGTTAACGTTGACAGATATATTAACATTAGCATAACGGATTTGGCATTTAACGATAATATGTTTGTTATATTATCTTAAAGAAAATCACCTCCAATGGAATAATTTTGGTTTTTAATATCAAATTACCAATTAAATAAAATTGTAGTATATTTGTATTTGCTTCTCAACTGAATTTACATTTTCAGTTGCCTTTACAGAAGTTTATTAAATTGTCTCTTTTGTTGCTGACACTTGAGCCTTCCAATCCCCCTCCTCCCCTGTAGAGGGGATGCTCTTGGAGAGAACCAACACTTGCATCTCACGTTATTGTAACTCTTATAAACTAACAACACAATTTTAACTCTAGAAAAAATATTTGAATAATATATATACCATATAGAATATTTTACATACTTTTTACAGGATAGAAAATGTGCCTTTCTATTATACTGCACAAAACTCAACCTTTTCCATTCTCCAAAAAGTCCTTAAAGTCACACTTTTAGTTCTAAAGTACTGGGTTTATAATATCCGCTGGAATTTATTGTCCTAACACAACCTCAAACACTTTCATTATTTTACTCATTCGTACATGCTGAAAGAATGGTTCCAATAATTAAATTTTGTTTGTGAGTGATAGATATATAAAAATTTAATTATGTTCAAGTTAACCCAATGTCCTAGTAGGAATTTCGACAGTTGCAAGATTTTTTCCGCAACATGATAAAAAACTTTGTTCATCACATGGATCACTGGCTACACTTTTTGGTGAGAAAGTATGTTTTATAAGCGAAATAAAGTCGAGTTGTGATAAAATTATTATTAGCTCACACTGTTGTTGAATTCGTATGTTATCTTCTTTTTTAAAGTCTGTAGAATTTTTCTTACATCCTTCAATACTTGCTCGCACTAAAATGAGAAGACGCGGTAAGGTTTTTGGATTAAATTTTCTGGAAATTAAATATTATGTTCAAATTTAATGTATATTCTCTGGATCGGCTATAGAAAATAAAAAGATAAATTGTTAATGATGTTAATGTAATATTATAGGCTAAAAGTGAATGTTCTTAGTGAATGAATAAATAAGATACTAAATAAATTACAAAAAAAACAGACCAGCAGTGGCTACAAAACACTACTATTAAATGATATTTGGTTTCAAATCGAATAGTTCCCAACCTGCACCTTAATCAGTTTCTTACACTAATAAAATACAAATTTCTCTCTATGAAAAAGATTATTTTTGCAAAAGAACCAAAACTAATCTTTGAGTAAAGAAAGATTGTGCGCTTT
Organism: Flexamia atlantica; assembly: GCA_035578135.1. Classification (NCBI taxonomy): domain Eukaryota; kingdom Metazoa; phylum Arthropoda; class Insecta; order Hemiptera; family Cicadellidae; genus Flexamia; species Flexamia atlantica. The sequence continues at coordinate 8,208,694 of JAQJVK010000002.1, read as the reverse complement.
CTTCCAAAGTCGCTTTGGTAAGTCTATCGATAAACTGGGGATCTTGAGATTAAGTCCCTTGTACCCAAGCTCAATATTGCTACAGGATTACTTTTCTTGGACTCCTTTCTTAACATCCTTTATCTGATAAATCCTATCAGCCAACTAATAAAGTTTGTAACTGTAAAGCATGAAATAGGTTTATGCCACATGTGAAGATTAATTGATGATTATTACTGTCAACACTAACAGTGTATCGAAATTATAATAAAGAAATATTGTCATATCATATAGCAAGTTGTATTTTTCATATATGTATTAATACTATCTAGGTGGGAGGGTAATGATTGTGCCCCACCCCATAATTTGAGGTCATCTGACGACCTCAAGTTCAAGTTTTTTTGTTTTTTTTTAACTTGTCAGTGTTAATTCTACATCCAGAATAATTGACATTATTAGATCAGTTTTAACTTTACCTTTACATCATATTTTCCGGAATATTATGGCATTTTTATAAAATAATAAAACACGTATAGTCAGTATTTTTCAATGTGTACTAGAAATTCTGGACGAAAACTCAATACTCAACAGTTCATGTTTTACTACTACGTCTTAAAACATAAATCTACTTTCTGATCTTTTTATTTACCTATACATACTTTTTTGCACACCAAGTTACAATCTGCTAGACCTTCCCCCTAGAACAACAATTTAACATGTTTCCAATTAAAGAATTTTTTTGATGTCATGTCAAAAAGGGATGTGAACAGACATCACTGTTAACCGCACAAGAGGTATAAAAGCACCAAATTACAGTTCAGAAGTTCTGATAGAAAAGATAGAGATTTTCAATTTCCTGATATGACAAGGCTAATCTCTTTTTCTTTTGCTGTCAAGAGAATTCCTCTATTACGATGGGATTTTATATAATTTTATACTTGACAAATAAATATTAGTCATAAGATTATTTAAGTAAAAAATATTTTTAGGAAGGTTTTTTACAATTATGTTCTTGAAACTGTCATAAATTAATCTTGTGTTAACTTAATTTTCACTCATGCTCACTTTTGAGCCCACCAGATTTCTGAAATGTTTTTAAAATCTATTTATAATATTGATGAATTTGAAAGGTCTTCATCAAGACCCATCCTGGAGAGCTCAATATACCTACAAATGTTTGAATAATTGGAGGAGGAATATGTTTTTTTCACTTGATCAAAGATTGTGTAACAAAACCCATTAACTTAAAAAAAAAGTAGATTTCTCACTAAATACTTAGGTTTGGAAAGTTTCATATGAGTCTTATAAATAGCAAAACAATTGATGTACAGTAAAACCTCACTAACTCAACTACAGTATTTGTGGATCCATAGATTGTTGAGTTTGGGTGTTGTCGAGCTATTAAGAACATTGGAATTTTTAAAGGGTTTTAATATACAAACACATAACAAATTTGAGTTTCACATATACATTTTGTACTTACTTGAGAATCGTTAAATACTGAGTAAATGACTTTAGCAAAATGTCAAATGTTCAACATTTAAAACTGTATTCTGAAAAATGCTTAGTTGAAGATTTCCAGTCAGCTATTAGAGTGTCAAGTTACACAGACTGTAGAGCTATCGAGTGTCGAGTTAGCGATGTTTTACTGTACTTATTAAATACACCAAGGGCTTTTTTTGTGATCAAGACTCCATCTACAGTTCTGAGCCACTATTAACCAATCAGGTGTCGTTGAGGAAAGCTTTGTGTGAGAAATTTTGCAGGAAACAATTTTTTTTTATAATCAGACATAAGGATTGAAGAGCCCTAGTCACCCCAAAAGTTTTATACTTGCCCATAAGATTTGACATGGGAATAAAAATGTCAAGCAAATTAGCAGAATGGAGTAACCACATTTTTTCAGTAAAGCCTATGTTACTGAAATTTGTGAATTTCATTGCAAGCGAAGCTGCACCAGTAATCTACAACGGCTTACAAACGTAAACAAATTGAGGCTGGGAGCTAGGTCACATGATCAGAATACCCAAGAAATCTAGCCAACCTCAATTACTTTTGAGACTTACAAAGTACTTCTCCTACCTAAGGCCTTAAAGACATTAAGCTTAAAATCATACTATAAGGTATGTAATATAATGTTTTACCTTTCCGAACTTTAATTTTATTCAGGCTACTTCTGACGTCAACGAAACCAAAAAATGGCCAATAATAAATTCTTTCTTCATATAACAAATAAATACAATGAATGAGTAGCCATTAGGCAAACAAAGATGTTTTTGATTTATGATAAATATTGACATTCTTCATAAAATTTATATTATAGTTTAAAAAATCACGCTGCAATTACAATTAATTGTCATGTATCAATGTGACTACAGCGACCAAATCATAGATAATATGGCTGTTTTCCTCTGTGATTGCCAAACGTTTTGGAAATGTTATCATGGATGTAAGGACAGTATAAGCCAATATCGTTAATATTTTCACAAACTGTATCCATTTCTCTGTGTAAACAAGTTCAAAACTGTAATATAACATCTGTCAATGATGTGGTTACTGAATACAACTGTACTCATTTTTGCCAATATAAAACAAAATTAAATGAAGGGGTCCCCCATAAAACGTTCTAAGCGACAAAAACCTAGTTTCGAGTAATCAAGTGTTGAATTCTAAAATTTACGGTTTTTCAAAGGTTAGAACTTATAATCAAGTATAATTCATTAATATCCTATTTATAATATCTTAATATAGCCTAACATTAAATTTTTACTTGCCATTAATAATTTTAAAACATTTTACATGTTTTTTTTCGGGGTTATAATTAACGTTCTAAATTTCTGGCGCTTGAAACGTTCTCTTAAGGACTGCTCTTCTGCTTTGGAAGAAAACATAAGGGGAGTGTGGGAATACCAACATAAACAAAAATAACACTGGATATAAAACAATTTTATCGATATAGAAGTACATAAACGTAATCATAAATCATTTCAATTATTATATATTATATAAAATGAGAGTTGTGTGTTGGTATATTTCGGGCTACAGCCAAAACTACATGTCGTAGACACTTGATCTTGGTGTCAAATTAAATCTTGAAATCTCATGATGTGCACTATGGTGGTTTGGTTTTGATATCTTTAAGGAATTAGGCACAGGATCATACGAAAGGGAATCATGTCAAGAGTTTTGGAAATTTTTTAATAGTTACTATGGTTACCATTATTTTAAATAGCTATTATGGTTATTATAATTATAATACTAATTCAGCACTAAGAAACATCTAGAATAGGTACAACAAGAAGAAAATAATCTCCCGGGCAAAGCCGGGGTTACCAGCTAGTATTCTTATATAACGTGAGATGACATTTTGCTAAAAGTTATCCAAATGTGGTACTTAAAATGTTATTCTCTCCCTTTTTTGGGGGGAAATTTTCCAGGCCTTAACTTCTTAGTTTTCTAAATATAGGGTAATCCAGCTTTTCTATATTCCTTCCTGGTCTTATCCTTCCACTTTCCAATATTTACTTCACGTCTTTTATTTTTATTCATGCGATTTTGGTCGCTGGGCGACAACATAACGGCCGGCGGGTAGTCCATCTTTCGGCGAATAGAACGTTATTCCTCAGAAAGTCTGTGCAGTCCCGAGAAGCACGCAAACTTTGACAGACGAAATCAGGGCTGCCAACTCAAATACCTTCAAAACAAAATATACCACGGTGTAGCTCCTGTCCTAGAGAACCTTTTTCACTGAATATTTATTTGAAATGTTGTCGTTTAGAACGTTTTACGGGGGACCCCTTCAAATAATAACATGTTCAGCCAAAATAAATATTAAATGGTACTCTGGAATCTTATTTATTTTAATATATATTATCCCTACAAGGTGAAGAAAACTTAAAATATAGTTAGTTCACATGTCGTAAGATCACAGTGCCTTTTAGCAGCAGGCACTCATCTATCATTCATACTCGGCTCAAATTAACTACCAGGGTAGGTCGCCATTTTAAATAATGAAAAATGTTAAAAATGTAACGTTCTTGGTGTTTAAAAATTATTTTTTTAATGGTATTTAATATTTACAAGTTCCTATTTATTTAGACGCTATCCTCCTGAGGAGTTTGGATTAAAAAGTTATCTATCTAAGCCTATAACCTCGCTCTTTAATTGTATTTTTTCCGTCAGTCATTATGTTCCGAGTAAACGTAAAACTATTCGAAAACCAACCCAGCTCAAAATTTTTATCTGGTAAATTATGCACCCGACCAACACATAGGACTGTTCTTAAATCCTTTAGCACTATGCCTGAGATGTTTCAGTTATGATCAGGATCGCATCATCTGGAACCAACAGCATGCATTCTTACAGTTTCAAAACTTTTTTTGGGGAGCGCGGCACATTTTTAGATTTTGGCACAATGGACGGACCCTGTGCATACCTATGATGATACATGGAGACGGATCAGAGCATTGGACATCTGGAACATTATGTCATCTGTTATATCAGCATAGGGGCCAATAAAACCTTAAGATGACAACTTACTGAATATACCACAGTCTTGTGAGCATAGTAAATAAGACTGAACTGTATTTTGATCTCATTATTGAACCTTTTGTTATTTGAACTTGTAAATTCAAATTATGTGAAAATAAGGTACCAGTATCTTTAAAATATACAAAAAGTACAATAAAGCTGAATTAATGTTTTTCGGATATTTTGATTTCACAATTACAGAATTGGAAACTTAGTTTCTTCTGAAGTAAATCTAGTTCATAAACACCCCCCCCCCCCCATTTTATAGTTGTTTAACTTCAAAGTGAAAAACTTAAGATTAAAACTTCAAATAGTGAATGATGAAAACTAGTAGAGGAGTTATCAAAAAACAATTTATTAGCGAATTTCCCCTATAGGGAAGAAGCTGTTACCGTAGGTCTCATGGTAAGACCTAAGCCTAAAACCATCATAACTTTTCTTTTTGAGGTCCTCAGATGCCAAAAACACCATTCGTTCACTTTCATAAATATATATATATATATCTATATATCTATATATCTATATATATATCTATATATATATATATGTGTCTTTAAGCACGATAACTTGCGCAAAAATGGTCCAATCGGAATGAAATTTGGCATAGACGTGTAAAGTAGTAATTATTCGGACGAGTTCGTAAACCAGCCCGATCGGACCACCGGAAGGGGGGGTTAAGGGGGGTAAACCCCCCCAAAAATTGGTTTTTTGAGATTTTTACATAGAAAAATAAAATTTTTCGAATTTTTATTGGCACCATTGAATTCAGCCCAAAAAAACAAACAATTTAGTATCTTGAATCATAGCTCTACGTCCATTGGTTACCGAGATATTGAAAGTGGTAAACACAGTACGTTGTCCCAATGTTAACCTTATGGGAAATAAGTAAAATTCTATATCTCGCTTATTTCTCGACATATCTTGATAAAACTTGGTAAATGGCTTCTTCTAGTTTAGATCTACTAAAAAATGAATTAAAACCACCTAGTTTTAATATACCTGTAGCAGCAAACCTGCATACTCATTCCCCATGTTATTCTTATGGAGCTTACAAAAACATGTCAAATCTCGCTATGTTTGATTGAAATATGTTGTTTTGCACTTGAAATTCGCTGAGTATGCAGGTCTGCTGCAACGGGGGTATTTTTTAATATGTGACTGCTCTAAAAATTAAGAATTTGTGTACACTTGTACATTTACCGATTCACCTTAAGCCTTGTTGGATTAAGGACATATGGGTAAAGTTAGCTTAGACAATCAACAATAATTAGGGGAATTTAAAGACATACGTATATTTGTACAAAATTTAAATATTTTTTATATGAACAAACATACACATGTGCTATGTACAACACTAGGTTAAATTCTCAAAGCAACCGGAACAACTATATAACTGTAGATAAACTATTATATAGTGTGTTAAACATTGTTACATCATATGCCAGCCTTACAACTCTTAATATCAATAAATTAAAACACACAAACATGTTTGATGTATATATTATTAAATTAAACTCTCAAAGCAGTGTCACAACATTAAACAACTGTGAACAAAACAATTAACTGTTAACATTTATCTCAAACACATATTTATTTTTAAATATGTGTTATAAATATAATACACTATTTATTTATAAATATATTTATTTATTACAAACACAGTTTATCTTCTGGCTTTCCAACTCACATCTCCACACAAAAACAAATATGTACAGTTATATATGGAATAATACAAAAGCCTGTGTTTTTTTTCAGAAAATACAGCTTTTTACTAAAGAAATACTATCCTACTTATTTATTTTTGGTAAATGCGAATGAATATTTACAAACAATTATTAACAGACTCAATACACTTTTTTCCCTTTTTCAATACACTTAAATTGTTTGTTTAAGCACTTATCATACCATAAAACCAATTCCTACTTCTTAAAAATTAGATTTGATGATTAATGCTGACGCTCCATCTATTAAGCGTTACCACCCATAATGGCTTTTGGCACTAAAAAACACTTTACAGCATATATAGGGGATAAATCAGATGTCCGAGATTCCTACTAAGTTAAACAATAACCAAAGGAAGAGCATTTCATGCCATCTCCCACTCAAGTGACCCGATTAATTTCTGGGTGAGGCTGAAAACATAGTGGAGCGGTGAGTCTAGCTGGGCTATGCTCAAACAAGCACTGCTGCTTTACTGTTGTGGGTTATGCTGGGCTCATTGGATTACAATCATTACCAAAAACAGTGCAGCTAAACATACTGTTTTACTATGTTTTCGCTTTAAGACAGGTGATATGCACATAGAGTGCATGCCACAAAATCAAACTACAGTAAACTCCCGATTATCTGCGAAATTGGGTGGAGCGACTACCGCGGATAATGAAAATCGCAGATAATCCGCGTGTGTTGAAAATGGGGTAGAATAAAAGAGAAAAACAATTTCAACATTGAAAACCAATTTATTTAATACAGTCAGGGGTGAACCCAGATTTAATTTTGGAGGAGAGATTTTATTTTATCCTATAACGTCGCGGTAGGCGAGTATCACGTCACAATAGACAAATTTTGGATGTCGTGGTAAACAAATATCGTCGTCGTGGTAGACATATATAATTGTCGCGGTAGACACATATTGTTGTCACGTCGCAGTAGACGAAAATCGTCGTCGTGGTTGAAGGATATCGTTGTCAGGGTAGACGAGTATCGTCACCGAGGTATAAAAAATATTGTCGTCGGGTTATACGAATATGGACGTCGCGATAGGCAAAGTTCGTCGATGCGCTAGACTAGTATCGTCATTGTGGTAGATGCCGCAGTAGACGAATATGGTAATTGCGGTAGACGAATATCATTATCGCAATAGATAAATATGTTGTCATATCGCAGTTGACAAAAATCATCGTCGCATTACGGTAGACGAAAATCGTCTTTGCGTCGCCGTAGACAAACATTGTCTTCGCATCACGGTAAACGAAAATCGTCTCCGCGTTACGGTAGACGGAGAAAGCTTGCGCGCGTTTTGTAAGCAAAAAACTTGTCAGTTTAGTCTATATTTTATAAATTAGATTATAAAAAATATAGCAATAGTATAGTAATAGTAGTAATAGTATAGTATAGTAAAAAGTATTTTCTCGCTTTTCGTAGCATGCGCGGATAATCCGCACTGCGGATAATCCATTCGCGGATAATCCATTCGCGGATAATCGGGAGTTTACTGTATTAATACCGAAACTTGTTGTACAACTTAGAAAATACAGAGTGTTTTTTTTAAAACGCAACCCATTTTTAAAATTTAATAATGCACATATGAATGCGTAATGAGTATTGTTTTATTGATCTTTACATTTTATACAACCTATTATTTAAGTTTGATCACATTTAGTTTACATTATGTGCTCAAACAGTCCACCATTGGCATTTGTATAAAGTTATGCTCTTTCAATCAAATTCCCGAACATGAATTTGCTGTGATGCAAGGTGCCTCTTTAAATTTCTTGCAATAAATTTGTTATGTTTGTTTTGAGGTGCTGAATAGCTTTTGAATTGTTTTCGTAGAATAATTACCTCTTTACATGTCTGTGGCAAATTTCATTCAGATCGAACCATTTTACGCGAGTTATCATGCTTAAAGACACACACATTAAAAACGCAACCCAAACCTTGACTTTATCGGTGAAGAATTATTTCCCCCCAAGATCCCTGGAGTTGACCCCACTATATTATTATGTTCTTTGGGGATACATACAATGTAAGGCCTAAAATAAAGTCACATCATATTCAGAACCTCAAAACAAATGTAATGCAAGAAATTCAAACAGGTACCTAGCAACACGTGTTCGGGAATTTGATGGAGAGAGCATAACTTCAAACAAATGCCTCTGGCGGATTTTTTGAGCATATAAGGTGAACTAAATGTTATCAAAATTAAATAATAGATTGTATAAAACATAAAGAACCATAAAACAATACTTATTTCATATTTATATATGAATTATTCAATCTTAAAAATGGGTTGCGTTTTAAAAAAAACACCCTGTATCTGTAGAGCAGGACAAAAAATGAGGAATGTTCGTCAAAAAAATTCTCTTGGATTACAGTATGTGTCTGCTGTTCTAGACCAACAATTCATTTTTACATAAAGTCGTCAACTATTCCTCGTTCAGCCTGGGCCTTAAGGTGGGTGACTTTCAATGTTATCTCTTATGACACTTAAGAGCCCTAAGAACATTGGCCTCATAGGTAGTTGGATTTATATTCTACCAATTAAAAAACTACAAAGAATGTCAGGGGGAGCCATTGATCACCTTAAGGTAGAACTTAAAGTTTCCTTTAAGATTCCTTAAGTTGCCTTTGATATTAAGCTTTTTTAAATTGTAGTTTGTGAAAGTTTTGGTGGATTTTAATTTTGTAAACATAACCCTAACTTAAAAAATAACCCTCATGTAATGACAGTATAAACCACTATATTTATTTTAGCAAATTTTAAAATAATATTTTCAACTGTAACTATAAATAGTCAGGTTTGAAGACTTAAATTGTTTTATCTTAAGTCTAAATGTTGTTCTGAATGTTCACCCTATACTTTAGGGTGTATTCTGTGTTAGTGCACCTCCCCCATCAATCTCAAAAATGTTGAAAATTAGAGCTTAACTGAATATTTAGGCTTCTCCAAATTTTTAGAGGTGCAGCTTTTAAAAATTATTTCAGTTCCATTCAAAACAAAAGTCTATCATTCAAAATTATATTACTTCAATTAAACTCAAATCCCTCAAACATTTTCAAATATTTAACCCTTCAAATTGGGCTGAACGTGGGCACTTAGGGTTTGTGCAGCTCTTTCCAACTATTTACCTAAAAAAATCATAGTAATATTGCTCTATACAACTGAATGCCTCAATTAAGTATACAAAACTTTTATTTTATTTATACACTTAAATTTTTGTTATTCATATAAAGGAGATGTCACATACTGAAGTTGAAAAATATTAGAAACACAATTTATTTTCAAAAGCTAAAAATATGGAATTTGGAAACCCTTGTACAACCAGTGTTGCAGCACCTATACCTAACAATCATCGATTTCAGTATCCAAATGCAGTAAGTGAATATCTCAAAATACAGTTAAGAACCATGAACTGTGTGGAAAGTGGACTAGCAGGGGTCTGAGCTTGTGAAATGTCGGATTATTCAAAATAAGGTTAAGCTTACTTTCGATAGTCTTAAAAAAGAATATTATTAGCTTCTGGACCAGTTCAAACAGAAAATTTGTGCGCATCCTCCTTACAGCCTAGAATTGGCTCCGAATGAATACCATGAAAAAATGGCTTGGTTCCCAACAATTTGCCGATGAAGAGGAGCTGAAAGATGCGGTCACGAGATGGCTCAAGGCACACGCGGGAGATTTTTTTGCAGAGGGTTCAAGGTTAGTTCATAGATTTGATAAGTAATTAAATGTCCATGGAAACTACGTTGAAAAGTAGAGGAAAGGTGTAGTTTTAAGATGTATACAATAAAAATTTTGTTTCTACTTCTGTGTTTTATTTATATGAAATTGAGGTTACTTTTTCCGTTTAGCCTTAGTAAATCTACAGCAACTTTAAGAAGCCAACATTTTCTTCAAAATTGTATGTAATTCTTATGCATGTAAATGTTTTACACATGTTATTTTCCCGGTCAGGGACGCCGATTTATATTTGGACTCCTGAGCTACACAGGGCAGACTTTGTGGGACCTTATTGTAATAGTAAATATAAATACACTTTTGTAATAACTTAAACAAGCTATTTCCTTTAAAAATATGTTGATAGTACATTTAATAGTTCAAAAGTTGATAGTCAGTGCACTATTCTACAGTCAAGATTAGTTTGCTGTGTTAAACATTCAACAACAGGAAGTATCAGGAGGGTAGATGTAATTGCTATTGATCGATGGAACAAAAGAGGATACACTGTAGTCCCAACTGTAATATTTTAAACCAGTAGTAGCCAACTGGAAGAGTTGAATATTGAAAAACAAAAGATTTAAAGCCTGGCATCAGACTATTTTAAATCAAAATACAAATTAGTAATGTTAAAGTTTTTGGACAAATAATTGGCGCAGGTAGAATTATACCAATTTTTTTTGTTTCTATCTGGAAAGGATTTGGTTTTAACAATAGATTAATAAAAATTATTGTTGAAAGAACATTTAAAGGATTCATTTACATAGTAATTAAGGATTCACCTATACAACCAAAATTGGATCTAGAAATATTTTAGGAAATAAATCTTCTGGAAAAATGTTTAAGAAACTTTAAGTAACATTGCATTGTTAGCGTACTGTGTAAACAACTAAATATGGTCTGCTGTAATTTATTTTCAATATAATATTATTTTCTCTCTTGAAACATTCATTTGCTCATGCAAAATGCAATCCACAAGGACCCTCTAATAGATAAATATAACTAAGATGATAGAGATGATATAAAGATAGTAAGATGTTATAAATAAGATAGTTTAGATCTAAGATAAATATAACAATATGTAACTAATGTGTCTTATTTTTTGTGTGCTTTAATTTCACCATGAATATACTTCATTCAGGTAAGCCTGCTATCCCTCTTAAACAATCTTATGTATAACTAAGAATTGCTTCTGCTATTCACATAATGTATTCTCTGATCTCATATTTTCACAGTTCAAAAGCACACTTCAACGTAGCTTTCTTAAAAATCTTGTTTTGATACCTGTAGAGATTTGGTGAGGGAATGAGCAGAATTCACGAGAAAGACGACTCTCTGATAGCATAGCCATCTCTAGTAATAAGTCCATGGCGCTAATAAAAGGCAAGGGTTAAGCTGATTTGTCTACCCATACTCCCTTTTGTCACTTCCTCTTATTTACATGAAATCAGCTCTTCTGTAAAGGTTTTACTATGCAAAAAAACCTTGAAAAGCGGTGTAGCCCGTTTGAAGGCTGTGCCCTTATTATTAGAGACAGCTATGGTGATAGGCATAATAGCATTATCAAATTTTTCCTACGCCTGTCCCAGAAAGTAACCATTTTCGTACTCAATATACGTTGCAAAACAGGTGATTCCCATATTAATTTTAATTTGAGCGCTTGTTTTACTTTGTGTATGCTTTATTTACTTTACACATGCTCGATTTACTTTGCATACTCCAACATTTCAACTTAAGAACACAAAAATAGTAAATACAGTAAGCATTTATTAGCCAGGCACCGTCGTTTATCCATGAATACTGAATGTAAACAGCTGATCAGCTATTTGCTCATTGTTGCCAATAGGGGTGACAATAACTCCTTGTAATATCAATAGATCATGTTTGCAATATATTGGGACCTAAAATATTGAAAGAAAAGAAAAACGCTGATTGGATTTCAGGAGGCGTTTTTTTAATATGATTTGCAAACGTAGGAAAAATTGAATATGCAACTCGTAGCCAAAGTGACTTCTGCACTCGAGAGAAACTATTTCACACTTGCCTGCAGCTCCTGCATTGACATTTATCTCGAGTGCAGAAAAGTGGCACTTTGCACACTTGTTACATTAATAACTATTACCACATTGACAAAACCAAAGAAAAATACAGTTTATACACAGTATTAAGATTTATTAACTCTAATTCAAACTACTTTGATTTATTTTTTGACAGTTACAATGTTTTTAGAAGAAAATGCCTCAATCGACTTATTGATAACGAATTTTAATTTTACTAGAGCACAAACCCCAAATTTAGTTTATTTAATTAACAAAATGGTTGTATTTTATGTTTTGAATACCCAAACTCAATGAAGCTGAGTTTTATATTATGTAGTAGTATTATTGATTTTGTTTTTCCTTTTCTAACTAGGCTACATGAAGACTACCATTAATTTAATTTATACGTTATGATTATTTTTATTATGTTCTGTACTGATATTTCTGTTTGTTTTAGTTGTATTAGTTAAGATAGCTGTTTTAGGTTAAGTAACCTGTAGCTATCATGTACATATATGTAAATAAATAAATAAATAATAAGTAAAAATGTCTGTTTAAATGGAAAAAAATCTCTGTTTATATGGAAAAAATGTCTGTTTATATTTAGAAAATCTTGATACTCAAAGTCCAAGTCAAAGCCTATATTCATCCTATTTAAACACATAATATAAACATGCGGTCAATCAACAACAATATATGAAATGTTAACCAAACAGGTTATTAATCTTTATCACAAAGTATAAGTGTACTGTAGGTTTCTTGCTAATTCACAAATCAAGTGACAGCTGGAAGAGAATTTTATATATTTTTTGCCTTGATTTCCCAAGTTTGAATACAGTAGACTCCCTCTAGTCCAGCCATCTCCGGACCAAGACCTAGCTTGATAATTATGTGGCTAGTAAAACCCATGGTTGGTAGAGAGACTCTCTCTACCAACCTTGAGTAAAACCAGTGTGCCCTAAAACTAATTGATCTAAGTTGTGATTTATTGTGTGTATATGCCATTAATGTTTTTCCATGTAAAAATTAAAGAAATTTGGCGTTTTAATAATGGTTTTATCTACTATTTCTCACTGGAATGTATATGGTCAACTTCCTGCCAATCTTGGCCTGTATAATCGATGCTTTGATAAAAAACTGACGGTTACACAAAAGTTACTTCTGCAGAGTTTAGACTGGTTAAGAGACAGCAGCAAGATAAGAGGGAATCTACTTACAAGCCAATAGATATTATATATCATATGTAATAATTTTCAAACTATCATTAATGAGCTACACCAAAAAGAATATATATGCTAAGGGTTTTCTATTCTTAAAGCATGACTATTATTGCATGGTAGAGCAAAAATAACTAATATGCTATGTAATAAGAAAAATATGTATTTTTTAGTTGTAAAGATTTTATATTTATAACTCATCAAGAGCAAAACACATGTTGAAAATATCTGGTCAAACCAAAACTATTTTTATGGCAGTTTTAACATTGAAACACTTTTGAGATTGGTCCCTTGGATTTAATTTCTCATCATCAGAGATTTAAGTAGTTTAATGTAAAAATCAAATCCCTATGAGAATTATTTTTCTTCTCCCACTAGTTAGTGGCTACTTGAAAAAAAGCTTGATTGTTAAGATTCGAACTACCTATTCAGAAAGGTATGAGGTAAATTAAATTTTTAATATTTAAAATAGAAAAAAACACTTTATTGTGCTTATTTATAGCTATCTCTAGTAACAAAGGGGATAGTAAATGGCAATATTGGACCGAAGGGTTCAAAAAACATTCTCTCTTATGATAATCTCTATTTTTTATGGTACTTTAAAACAGCTGACATTAAGGATAGGTTCACATTCCAGCTAGCCTCTGAAGCAAAGTCCTTGCATGATGGAATGATTTCATGGGGGATAAGCTATATGAAACTCATCTTGGAGAAATAATGATGAAACACCTTACAAGCTGTTATGAGTAATGGCCAAATATTGATAAAGATATGGAACGTCATTCCATAGTATGTGACAATTGTGCTTTAACGCTTTAACCCAAGCAAATCCACCGAAGCTCCAGTACACTCATATGGGAAACTCCAGAGTTAAATGGGGAAAGAATACACATATAAAGTAATGGGGAACGTTGGAACATTTCAATAAGACTTCAACTTGTGAATTGAGGCTGAACGGGCTAGATGAAAATGGCAGAAATCAAAGGAATAAAAGATGTGGCATCAAGTTCAAATACATTCCGCTTAACAAATATTTGCTACTTATGGTTACCCAAGTGTTCATACGAGGCATTCTTTAAAAGAGCAGAGTAGGATTCCTGGCAATGAATGGTTGCTGCAGCCTTCTTTTTAAACATTGAAGAATTGTCTAAGATGTTTTGTCTAAAAAACATTCCAACTAAAATGAAAGTCCTGAAAATGTTTACCCTAAATTAAAACTTGTTTACCTAAATTAAAAAATGTTCACCCTAAATTGGGTGACTAACTCACATGGAGAAAATTGCAGGCTGAACTTTATCTCAACCAAAAACTAAGAATTTGTACCTAACCATTGGTCACTAGTTGTGTCACTAGCAAATTAATTCATTTCACTTGGAAGAGTGGGTAGAGATTTGCCTCATCATTAACAAAACGAAAGTTTAGGAGGTTAGAGAAATTAAAAGGAAGATGGGAAGAGGACTCAGAAGAACTAGAACTGGAGTTTACAGTTTACATGAACGCATAACGGTGGGAACTAAAGCAACTCATAGACCAGCACAATGATCAACTTTGATGGCATACTATGGAAAAAATCTTTGTCTTTGCGAGTTTTAAATATCATAGATTTCTAACAATAGATGGTAATGGTTTAGTACACTAAAATATCACATGATGAAATCGGAATCACATGGAGTTTGAGTGACCATGAGAGTATAATAATTCTTGTCAATCCATAATTACTTTACTGTGTTAAAAAATGTTGTATATCAATACAGAGAGAAGTGTAAAGTGATGCTCAATCAGATTTGGCATAAGACAAAACAAATTGGGTAGTCTGAAATATTGTCAAAGGTCAAACATTTTATAAGTAGCTTAAATTTCACAAAATAATTTTATGACAACGCAAATCCAATTGTCATTATATTTGTTCATCTAGTCATGGATCTTAAAAATAACAAAATTTAAAATGCATTAGATAACACAGCTAAACATTAATTAAATGAAGTATAATTTTGTATTCTTCCAAAATATTTTAAACTATCTAAAAATTCCTTAAGGTTCCTTAAAACAGAATTGTAAATAAAACTTCTCGTCATGAATGGTGAACCTCCAGGATTATGATAACTCCAACAGCAGGCCAAGAACATTTACCAGTCTAAAAGTGCTCAAATTATTAGGATTCTTAACTTAGTTCACATATGATTTGTAAGAGCTTGATACAAATTAGAACTTGAGGTTGAAATAGAATTGATTTTTCATGGATTAAAAAATAATGGAATATTTTTACTTAGTACAGTGTTTAGCTCAAGATGAGTTTGATACCCAATGGACTGTAGCATCCTTCCACTTAGTTTTAATACAGAGCTCCAAAGGTGGGATATTTTCTCTCCTACTGTTGTCTCTGGGTGAGAATCCAGTCGTATCTATAACAAATGAGGATAAAATTATAAACATAGGTTGAACTATCGCTTAACACTTGAACGGGCGCTTCGCCGGTAAAACAGCAGCGGGCACATGCGGAGCTTAACCCCGCAACACTAAATCACACAAATTTAACCCATTTTACTTGTTTTATAGCAAAATATTGTATTTTAATGTTGACAAACTGCATTAGGAATGACATTTCATCGTCGATACAATTAATTGTTCAACTTATTAGGTGTAATATTTCAATTGAACATAGTAAGTAATTTTATTTATTTATTTATTTTTTTTTTATAAAACAGGTGTTAATTATTAGTATTTAATTTTTGGACTTTTCCTTTCGCTTCTTTTTTCAAAAGCGATAGGAAAAGTCCAAAAAATTAAATAACAATTACAAATACGTTGCTATCATGAATTTTAAAAATAGGTATCACTATCTGTGTTACGGGAGAGGGCGCTCCGCAATCTGACACGGCATCTCTGAACTGCAAATAACGAGGTACTAATGGGGGAGGGGTATAAATAGCTGTAGGCGATTCCTGGAATGAGGGGCGTAAAGTATGGAGCCGGACACGACCGCCTATACCCATTATGTCTGTTTATTTTAAATCAAAAAACACGTGCAGAGGAGAACTCCGCATGCGCCCGCTCGAGGGTTAACCAAAGAAAGGTGTGAAATTACCTAGTACTGTAAAAGATAAAATCCATCATGAAACTATTGTTTTGAAATCTAACGAATTAGTTTTTACTTTACCTTCGCTGTGCATAGGGGCATAGCCAGTTTTTTGGGGAGTGGGTGGTCCAGATGACAGGGGGTTGGGGGGAGGAGGTGTGGAATAGCCCACAACAATAAGGATTTTCTCCAAAAAAAATTGAATTTTTTTGCAGCAACATGTTTTGTTTAAGACTTTTTTAGTTGTAAAAATATAATTTCAAGTAAACATGTATTCTACCCAAAATTTGGGTTTAACTCAAGAGATCCTAATGCTTATTATAAAATTAAATTAAATTCATCAATTCCTTTTAGCAGAACTCAATAGTGGCATAGATAAACTTTTGTCAGGGTGGGATATCACAACCAGAGGGACTGGGGGGTATGGAAGGCCCTCAGTGAAAATAGGTCCGGAAACATCTGGGTTCCGGGGGTGAAAGATCTCTAGAAAATTTTTTGAAAATTAGATTAATAAAGTCACATTTATAGGCAATCTTCAAAGCACAAAATCATCGCTGATGCTTTTGCAAGTCTGGTATCGTCTTCTAAATGAAGTCAAACTCAGACTTAAACTTCAAATCATAATTAAAACTACTGTACCACCTCTTTAAGTTTACTGTTTACTTGACACAGTGATCACAGATCAATAACTTAGTTGACACAATAAATTTTAAATTTAAACAGCAGTCAGCAGAAAATTGCAACATTGTTCACAGGTTTTAATTTGTTTTATCCTCTCAATGAAAATTAAAACATTTCTAATTTTTTTGCTTGGTAAATATCCAGAAACTAGGAATCCAGCAGGAATTCCAAAAACATAGACCAAAAATAAAAATTTCGATAGCATTTTGTGGTCAGCAAACTTTGGTTTTTTAGAACTTTGGACTTTGATCTCTGTGTCCCTCGTTACAGAAACAGACCCTAAAATTTAAACATTCATAAAAAATATGGCAACCACAGTTTTAGCAAATGATACGAGGTATGTTCAGAAAGTATGTTCCGTTTGGGAGTATGAAAATTCTCAATGCATTTACAACATTTTTATTATATACATCTTAAAGAGAGTATCTTAAACTACTTTTCCACATATTTCCCATAAATATTTAGGAACTTATCATATTTAGGGAGAAGCTTTTCAATTCATACTGAAAAGAATTCTGCCGCCTGTGCACGCAGCCACCCGCTGACGCCATCTTTAAGTTCATTGTCATTCACAAACCGACAAAGGCTACAATGGTGTATGTAAAAGTTCGTGAAATTTGTGGGAAACACTCAGAGGGATCAGTAATTTTGAATTTTCTTTTTTTCCTGAACTGTATCGCTGATTTTGGCCACGAGATCGTCAGTAACAACAGATGGTTGGCCACTCCTCTCTTCAAAGTGGACATTAGTGAGACCATATTTACAGTTAGGGAAAAAAGGAAACTCAAAATTACTGATCTCTTTCAGTGTTTCCCACAAATTCCACCAACTCTTCTGTACATTATTGTAACCTTTGTCAGTTTGTGAATGACGATGAACTTAAAGATGGCATCAGCGAGTGGCTGCGTGCACAGGCGGCAGAATTATTTTCAGCACAAAAATTGAAAAGCTTCTCCCCAGATATGACAAGTGCCTAAATATTGTGGGAACTATGTAGAAAAGTTGTTTAAGGTACGCTCTTTAATATGTATATAATAATAATGTTGTAAATGCATTGAGAACGTTTTTACTTCCAAACGGAACTTACTTTCCGAACGTACCTCGTATTATGAGTATCAGGTATTAGCCCAAGCCTTAGAGACCCTTAATTCAATTTCTCTTAAATTCTTACCACCCCTTGAACCTTAAAACGATTACTATTAAAAAGAAACCAATTAAAACTAAGATTTAAAAAAATCTACATACGTAAAAGAGGATGTTGGTCCTTGGAAGAGAGACGATCACAAAAAAGAGGGTTTCCAACCCATATAAACACGCCTAAACCACGCTCCACGCAGTGTCATTTAATTAGTGCCTCTAGTTTTCAAAATAAATTTTAATTTAAGACTAGAGTAACTCCATGCAGTGCAAAGATCCGCAAAAGAGCTTTTAATTCTACACTGTATATACACTATAATATAACATCTGGAAAATTAAATATGTTATCTGTTATGTAGGCCTAATTAGAAAGACTATTTTGCACCTTAAACACTGCTAAACTACTTAAAAAAAGTTAATTACAGCGTAAAGCAAGGAGGTTAGCAGGCGCAAACATGGGGGGGGGGGCTCAAGACCCCCAAAAATGGAAAAATTTGCAAAAAAAAATCAGAAATTACAGACGTTTTGTGATTTGGGCCAGAAAATCTCTTGGTTGTGTAGTCGGTACATCTCTAGATAATTTCTTAGAGATTCAGTAATTTTGTAATTTTTGTAATTTTGTATCACCAACGATTAACCCTTTGGAGACCGGTCAAAATATATAGGTTATGCAGCATTGGACCAGAGCTATTTTAGCAGTTTTGCTATGTACTGAAAAAATGCTTAAAATTAAAAAAAAATATATTTTACTACGCTACTTCCGATATATCGGAAGTTGGTCTCCAAAGCGTTAATCTCTGCATTATATGTCTCTGTCACTTAGATCATAGACTCTCCGCTATGTCATGGCTGTCAAATCTTTCAGTTTTTTTGCGACCATAAGTCCCTTGGTCCTACAGCAGGTGAAAAATCCCAGTCGCATTACAAAACAAATATCTTGATTCGATTGCAACTACACATTTCTACCGGCCATATATTTCAATACTATACATTGCTTTACATTACTATACATTTCTATTGTCTCTCCACATTTCAAGGCCATAAAATCTCTGCGAATCCCATGGTTGTATATCGGCTGGCAAATATTATGGTCTTACACAGCCGCCAAAACTTCCGATCATATTATACTGCTGTAGACGCAGAAATTTTTAGACATAAAAATTTTGACAGCATTGTGGTCAGCAAACTTTGGTTTTATTACAGCCAGACAAATCTCTTGCGGTTGACGAATGCAGATTGTATTGATCAATATCTTAATTCTAGACGACCAATGTTGCTTCTCAGTAATATCTCGGCAGTCGGTGATAAATCTCTTGGTCTTATCGTGGTTGGGTCTAGCAGTCATTTTGCAGCCATAAGAACACAAAAAGTTGACATAATACATTCTAAAGTGATGGGTGTCCAAATATATATTTTTTTTAAGAAGCCAATGGCTTCACTTAACCCATGGCGTTACAACACAGCTAAATTAACTTACTGTGCACCCTCAGGCAGAGGTCCTCAACCGTCAGTGATCCTCTCTTGAGGCAAATTCTCCGGCTGATCATACGCGATTTGTCTTTTGCGGCAAATTTCCAGCCGATTACACGAGACTGTCTTGTGTGTGGCAAAGTCTCCGACCAATTACACACGATCGTCTCTTACGACAAATACTCTGGCCGATTACACACGATCCTCCCTTGTGGCAAATTTTCCGGCCGATTATACACGGTTGTATTTTGTGGCAAATTATCCGTCCGATTGAACGTGATCGTCTCTTACAAAAAATACTCCAGCTGATGACACACGATCGACTCTTTCCGCAGAGAGGCCCCACAACGCCGTTCCGCCACAAAAGCACTGGGGTTGACTACGGTGAACACCATTACAACAGGTTTGGAGACTGTGCAGTTAGAAGTAGCAACTCACTAGGCTCCTCGGCGCTTAAATCAAGCTAAACAGTCTTGGTAAACTTGCTTCTGTTGTTCCATTGCATCCAGTGCATGAGCCCATGGTTGCAGAGGTTTGCAAACATCAAGACTGAGTAGACGGCAGACATGAGCAGAAGGCGCTTGGAAGAGCAAGAACAACTGCTGACATTGGCATTAGTCTACCTAGGGCAGGGACACCCTTTGCAAATTTGTCAGCAGTGCGTTGAATCTGCTTGCCAAAAGACAATCTGCTAACGACCATGACTTCCAGGTACTTGGCAGCAGTCTTTGTCTTGAGTGCCACGTAAACCTACCTGCACCGGGAAGGCGGAGTTTATCTTCTTTTTGGTGAGAACAACGATTTCCATCTTGCTGATAGCTAATAAGGACAAGCTTTGAACTACGCTGAGCCTCAGTTCTTTCTGCTCAACGTTCCTTGCCGCGATCAAAGCAGCGATGACGTCAACATAGCTGATGAGGTGGAATATAATATAATACTTCCTATATATTGGAAGCATTTTTTATATAATTCTATATTATGTAGTTGCTTTTGCCAGGCAGGCCAGACTGAGCTTAGAAGCATAACCAATCCAGCTCACCTGCAGCAATTTGCATTATAAATATAACAATGCTCTAACTCTAATACTCTGTAACTTCGAAAATTTCAAATTTTGGCTCTTTAAGTAGCTGACATTGAAATCTATCAAATTACAATACCTGGTAACGATATTTTAATGGGAAATACATAAAAAATGGGTAAAATAACTGCCTTGTATCTTGCAGTTGGCGAACTTTCTTCCAATACCCCATTTCTTTAAAATAAAAAATTGTGAGCATTGTAAGCTTCTGATTTTTGAACTATTTCACATATCAGTACACCTCGGATTATCCAGATTAATGTGGCGGAACACCGATCCGGATAACGAAAAATCGTGATAATCCGAGGTCACTACAATATCGCATAAATAGCGATCACGTACCTTAGCCCCTGCTAATTGATGCTGCAAACGAAGTATCAAGACTGTACAACATATTATGTCATTCTTTCAAGCTTGTTCCGCATAAGTACCATTTTCCTAACTGCGTTCGATTCTTCCTGTCACCGTAGTTGTCCCAACACCCAGTTCCTTAGCTAATTGTTTACTTGATTCTCCTGTGTTAAATCTTTTGACAGCATTTAGTTTCTGATCTAAAGTTAAAACCTTTTTTTTTTCCTTTTACAACCACCCATTTTGAAATTCAATATCAGTTCACATAAAGAGTTTACAACTGTAAACACCTAAAGTGACAGCAATAAACTACCTCGCAAAATTACCATGGGCTAGGCTTATGTTGATTACTGCTAGCGCCCCAAGTAGTAAACCAAAAGACTACGTTCAGGGAAATGCCGTAGTGTTCTGTTGGTACTGTTTTGGCGATGTGACTCCTTTAATTATTGTGATTTCAAATGCGTACAGTAATGTATTGCATTTGCAGTTTACTTTTAGAAGGCACATTTCACTCGTGAACTCACTTTTTGCTGTGATTAAAATTTTTTAATTTCTCGGATGGACCAGTCCAGATAATCCGGGATCCGGATAATGTGGGGTTCGGATAATCCGAGGTGTCCTGTATTATATTAGCCAATGAATGCTGTAAATGTGTTGTATTACAGAATGCATTGGATTTACCTTTTATTTAAACTGTTTAGAATTTGAACTGTGGCATTAGAAGCAAAAGTTACAAGTTAGGGAGGACAAGATACATGTTATTAGAAGCACACGTTCTTTGGCCTATAAAATTTTAATTTTATAAGTTACAAGTTGTTAGAGTTGAACCAACGATAACAGGTTCTTAATGATGATTTTAAATAAAAATAAGAAATAACGATCAATTCTGATTCTTGGCGCCGATCATAAAGACCGATTATACCAATAATGAGGAACTCTCACCTATGCTCAGTCCAGTCTCCTCTGCCTGGGGCGCCAGTCCGTCGTAGTGGTAGAGGTGGAACTGTCGCTCGGCCCTCCAGTCGCTCACCAGCTGCTTACACAGGGAGAACACCGCACTGAAGTGGTTGTCACTGTTCACCACTCACCTATGCTCAGTACAGTCTCCTCTGCCTGGGGCGCCAGTCCGTCGTAGTGGTAGAGGTGGAACTGTCGCTCGGCCCGCCAGTCGCTCACCAGCTGCTTACACGGGGAGAACACCACACTGAAGTGGTTGTCACTGTTCACCACTCACCTATGCTCAGTACAGTCTCCTCTGCCTGGGGCGCCAGTCCGTCGTAGTGGTAGAGGTGGAACTGTCGCTCGGCCCGCCAGTCGCTCACCAGCTGTTTACACGGGGAGAACACCACACTGAAGTGGTTGTCGCTGTTCACCACTCACCTATGCTCAGTACAGTCTCCTCTGCCTGGGGCGCCAGTCCGTCGTAGTGGTAGAGGTGGAACTGTCGCTCGGCCCGCCAGTCGCTCACCAGCTGCTTACATGGGGAGAACACCACACTGAAGTGGTTGTCACTGTTCACCACTCACCTATGCTCAGTACAGTCTCCTCTGCCTGGGGCGCCAGTCCGTCGTAGTGGTAGAGGTGGAACTGTCGCTCGGCCCTCCAGTCGCTCACCAGCTGCTTACACGGGGAGAACACCACACTGAAGTGGTTGTCACTGTTCACCACTCACCTATGCTCAGTACAGTCTCCTCTGCCTGGAGCGCCAGTCCGTCGTAGTGGTAGAGGTGGAACTGTCGCTCGGCCCTCCAGTCGCTCACCAGCTGCTTACACGGGGAGAACACCACACTGAAGTGGTTGTCACTGTTCACCACTCACCTATGCTCAGTACAGTCTCCTCTGCCTGGGGCGCCAGTCCGTCGTAGTGGTAGAGGTGGAACTGTCGCTCGGCCCGCCAGTCGCTCACCAGCTGCTTACATGGGGAGAACACCACACTGAAGTGGTTGTCACTGTTCACCACTCACCTATGCTCAGTACAGTCTCCTCTGCCTGGGGCGCCAGTCCGTCGTAGTGGTAGAGGTGGAACTGTCGCTCGGCCCGCCAGTCGCTCACCAGCTGCTTACATGGGGAGAACACCACACTGAAGTGGTTGTCACTGTTCACCACTCACCTATGCTCAGTACAGTCTCCTCTGCCTGGAGCGCCAGTCCGTCGTAGTGGTAGAGGTGGAACTGTCGCTCGGCCCTCCAGTCGCTCACCAGCTGCTTACACGGGGAGAACACCACACTGAAGTGGTTGTCACTGTTCACCACTCACCTATGCTCAGTACAGTCTCCTCTGCCTGGGGCGCCAGTCCGTCGTAGTGGTAGAGGTGGAACTGTCGCTCGGCCCGCCAGTCGCTCACCAGCTGCTTACACGGGGAGAACACCACACTGAAGTGGTTGTCACTGTTCACCACTCACCTATGCTCAGTACAGTCTCCTCTGCCTGGGGCGCCAGTCCGTCGTAGTGGTAGAGGTGGAACTGTCGCTCGGCCCGCCAGTCGCTCACCAGCTGCTTACATGGGGAGAACACCACACTGAAGTGGTTATCGCTATTCACCAACCAGATGGGGAACCGAGGAGTCTTTAGGTTTGACCCGACCTGCACCAAATTGTAAATTATTACGTAATAGCCTGAGTAAAATTAACCATTTCAATGATGATAAAAAATTTTAAATTACTATTCATATTTTTGGTTTGTCAAAATGGCTTGAAGAAATAGAATAGCTTTTTAACTAATGTATGTGTAGTCTGTTGGCAATGTTTTTTACTTAGGGTTTTCTAAAATTTTTATATTTTGTATGTTAGTGCGAGATACAAACTTGCAAATTGTTTTTTTTTTTGTGGCTGCATTGTAACCAGATTTTTTATGTTTAAAAATTAGTTGTTGTGCTGCTGCTACGGTTGAGAGGCAGAGCCAATCGGCTCAGGTCTTTGACAGCTAATTGCTAACTGGGTACAGGCAATCCACAATGTCCTTGGCATTGACTATTTCTGTATTCTCCATGGCAGTTTCTGCTTATTTGGTAGACACTGTCTGTTCCTTTACTACCATAAGAATGACACATGTTGTTATGAAGCGTATGCACTAGGAACTGGGGCACTGAGTGCAATATAGCTGCTCCCTGCAAACTTACTATATGATGAAAAAGGACAGTTATATTGCCACTAGAGCTGTTTCAAAGTTGTTTTTACAGACAAAAAACCAGATCTAGCTGTTTCTGTATTACAGAGAACTGAGATTTCAAAGTTTCAGTGTTAAAGCAAGCATGATTAATTTTCTTTGTTAATAAAATCAATGTGAATGGACACCCTCCAGTCCATCTCATTCATGATAACCATTTGATTTTATAAAGCTGTGTTGCAAACAGAATACACCATGTGTTTTCATTTTCTTCAATTTAAAGACTTAAAAATGCTATTGGTAACAATAATTTAAGTGCCTAATATAAGAACTTTATGCACTTTATTATTAATGCATTTAAGCCATGAATGAGATTCGCTCATGTTCTGAGAATTTCATAATTGGTTTAAAGTCTGACTACAATCGATGCATACACTGCTTTATCCACAACCAAATATACAACAAAATTCCCACCAATCAAAACTCATTACTTCCACTCATGGTGGAAAAAGGAAAACTCACATTTGAGTTCAGGCACATAAGCAGACCAAATCATAAGTCCTAGAGGAGCAATTAGCAGATAGAATAAGTCTATTCACATTTCAGATTAGGAATATTGACAAACTAAAACATGAATAGAACATTCAGCTGATGTGTGAATTGCATAATTTCTATCCTGACACTACTTTCGTCAAAAGACGAGGTCTCATAGATCTAGAACCTGTCTCATAAAGTATAATCCTTTATCATAAAGTTTACTTTTTGCAACTGTTTTTTTTGTTTTTTTTTTTTATAATGTACATCATAATGATGTTATGTTACTTATAGCATCATAATTGGTATTTATTGCAACAATCGTAGATTAAATATAGACCAAATACAGGTCGAACATGCTATTAATTTCAATTATAGTTGCCTTCATCATTAAGTCACTAGGAATGATGGAAGTCATTGATGGATGTGTTATTCAGATAGATTAATTTATTTACTTTACTGCTACGGTACCCTCTCTATTCTGTCTACTCTCAGTGACAAAATCTATGTTCCTAATTATTACCTGGCAAGAGTTAAAATGTTCAAATATCGATAAAAACCCGATCTCTGATCTTCTGGAGACGCCTCTGAGCAGGCAGGAGTCGAGCTGGACATCGTTGTCGAAGACGTTGGAGACCGCGCGGCCCGTGAGCAGTAGGTTGACCAGCTCCAGCGAGCAGGTGCCGCTGGGACCAATCAGAGGCGAGGACTCGTCGTCCATGTCACCCAGCACACTGACAACATCGGAGTGTTAGGTGTTTAAATTTAGTGGGCACGTTCAGCCGCAGTCACCGGTGGATATGGTGAATAAAACCCAGTTGGTGATGTGACAGGTTTTTCCAGTAACCTACTGGTGCAGCTTAACATATGCGGTGGATTACCCAATATAACCTCTAATTCATCTTACAATAATCTTACTTCAAAATACTGCCACATTGGTCAGTTTTGGTCTGGTGGTTGGTAAAATATTTACCAAAAAAATTTTCAACTTGCTGGAGTCTCCCGAAGTATCTCGAGAGGTCATACACTTTTCTAGAATCATCGCCGTAGCATTCAAATTCAAATTTTTGTTTATTTCCAGAAAGTACATCAATTAATACAAATATAATATAAAATGACAAAATATACACTTTTTTCTTACAACTAAAACAAAAAATCATGGAAATAAGCCTACATGGGCAGATTGCCTGTGCGTAGGCTTAGTTGCTATAAGAAAGCCTATGATTAACTTTTAAGTGCTTTGTTATGTGCTGTTATTGAATATATATTGGTAATATATTTTTTTGGAGGAAAAAAAGGGTTTGGGCATGCGCAGAATGGAAGACAAATAGCAAATTTGTATCACGGAGAAGGACGATTTAAGCATTTCCTATCAGTTGGTGGGGGGGGGGATCAAGAGTCAATGCAGAGGAAGTACGGTGGAAGTGCAGTGGAAGAGTTAGTAGGGTCAGGTCTGCCTGTAAGCTGCTGTGATAATGAGTTCTGAATTAGAAATCCCTAACTGCAATAACCATTCATTGACACGCTTTTTAAATGAAAAGATTGAAGGAGAATAAAAAATATTATTCAATTGAGGATTGGACATCAGATTACGATACAAAATGCAAGATATATAAGAAGAGTTAGTCGTAGAATAAGTTTTTGTTAACTGAATTGCAGAGATGCCAATATTTTGTGAATAACGGGTAATATATGGATGAGCAACGTTGGTAAAAATAGTTCCTTGATATTTATAAATAAAAGTTAATAGGTTTTTTATGAACAACTGTCTTACGCTAAGCAAGGAAACATCTTGAAAAAGTACCTCTGTTGGGTAATGATAGCCTTTGTTAAATGCAACTTTAATAATCAGTTTTTGAAGGATAACAAGGGGTTGAAGAACAGATGAAAACGCCCCGCCCCATACAATTATTCCAAAAGATAACAAAGATTGAACAAATGCGTAGTATGCTAATTTTATTTCGTTATCATCAAGAATATCTCTTAATTTCCTGAAAAAGAAAACATATTTTCTAAGTTTAGAAGTTAAAAATTCAATATGATTTGTCCACTTCATACGGTTGTCAAACACAACTCCCAGATATTTATAAAAAGTTACCTTATCAATAGTATTACACAAACAGTCATTATTATTGGGGTTGTCACAAGAATGGATAACTAAATTTGGTAAATGGAAATCAGTTGCATCTCTTAAGGAAATAGGCATGAATTTAGTTTTGGATGTGTTTAAAGAGAGAATATTTTGGTCAAACCACTTTTTAAGCAACGATAAATCAGAATTTGCGGCTAAGCGAACTTCATCCCAATTTGAGCCGCTTTCGAAAATTACAGTATCATCAGCAAATAAAAAGGGTCTACCATTCAATGTCAACTTGTCTAAATTATTTATGTAAATAAGAAAAAGGACAGGTCCCAATGTACTGCCCTGAATAACCCCGTAATTTACATTTCGTGCGTCACTGGTAATTCCATTAATTGTTACACTTTGCAATTTCCGATAAATAACTTTGAAACCAAGCGAATGTATGACCGCCAATACCTATATTTTTGAGTTTGATTAGTAATTTTGATCTGTCTACAGAATAGAAGGCTTTTTTCAAGTCCAAAAAAATTAGCATACAACGCTTATTATCCGAAAGTTTTTCATTAATTTCTTTACTCAAATCATACAAAGCGTCAGAGATATTTTTGTCTCTTCGGAATCCATACTGATTACTACTCAAAATATATTAAAATGAAGGTATGAAACTAATTGATCTTTAACGATACGCTCCAATATTTTAGAAAAGAAAATCGTTATGTAATCGGTGGTAAGCCATTTTGTTAGAGATAAATGCAGACACCACCAGATAAATGCCATACAGATAAATGCCACCAGTGTCCACTGACTAGGTATTACGGTGACTCCAGTGAATAAACAGACCAGAAGTTGTCGTCTCTTTAAGGGGATTTGGTGGGGATACGTTCACCCACACCAGTGACACCATAAATTGACTGGTGTCTAAGGTGGAACACACCCTTTGATGGAATAAGGATATTCATTGTACAATCACGGATAGAGAGAATATACTATGTTGTTTTTTAGCATGGTATATTTATTTATAGCAAGCTTATACCTTATAATTTTAAAATTTAGTTGTTTTTATAGTGGAGAAAGTATCTACTAAAGTCTAGTACGGTACTAACATCCAGTTCATTAATTCATACATTCAAACTGTTGTATCAGTTTCTTAATTCCCTCAATTGATATTTTAATTTTTCTAGAAGTTATTGAAAACATTTTCAGAAGAACTATCATTTTCAGACATGAACTATCACCTAGGGACATGAACTATCACTATCAAAACTGGGATAGGGATGAGTTTGACATACAGAGTTTGTGCAGGATTTACCACTCAATGGCTTATGTATTGCCTAGGCAGGACTGTGGGCTGAGAGGGGACTGCAGAAGATACAAGATGAATATTTTTTCAAATAACAGTTTCATGTCCCCAGCCTAATGAGGATTCCTTGTGAATCGAAACTGCGGTATGGCCATATCTGACTACTTAGGATCATTTTACTTTCAAAAGTATGAACCAATTTTGGTCAACTGATTTGCCTGAGACTTTGCAACACAATTTTTAAAAACCTTGTCCTCATAAGGACTA
The DNA here is from genome assembly GCA_035578135.1 of Flexamia atlantica. Taxonomy (NCBI): domain Eukaryota; kingdom Metazoa; phylum Arthropoda; class Insecta; order Hemiptera; family Cicadellidae; genus Flexamia; species Flexamia atlantica. The sequence goes on along the minus strand of JAQJVK010000002.1, from coordinate 8,180,407 downwards.
CCCTAACTTAGAGAAACAGAAAATAATCGAGGATGCAGTAAGATAAGTAGGTATACAAAATATTAGTACCTTGGTATTCTACATGAGAGTATTGCAGATATGATGAGTTTTAAGCACCCTCTTCCACCTGGCGAGATGAACTCATCAATGTTTCCTTCTATAACTTCCCGGAGATCTTTCTCGTCCAGGAATCTTCTCCATGACAGGTATTCAGTCAGCCCATCTGGTCTGTACACTAGGCATTCTCCCAAATGACATTCTGGGTTACTCCTGAGAAGTACATGATATATAAAGCCAAATAAAATAGCTTTTACAAACATTTGGTGAAATTCAGTGTTTTCTAATTAAAAATTATTTCCATTACACTTCCCTCACAGACTGACACAGCGACTTCGTGGGCGACCGAAATGTCTCGAGACTTTTAAGAGACTGCCCAGCATGGTTTCCCACTAAAATTGCTAATCAGAACAATGTTGAATAGATTAACGCATGTGATTGATCGGGGCAGTTCACGGGGATTGATGTCCAGCTTGGTTTGCCATGTTGTCTGTTTCACACTTTGGCCAGCTCAAGAACGGTCGGTAAGGTGAACAAACTTGGGACAGGATGTCACAATGGAAATGGAATTAAATTACTTCTGATCACTCTGATCGAAAGCAAAGAATATAATTTTGGAAATAATTTTGGATTAGGAAACTTTGAATGGTTTTACAATTGATACAGTAGTAAATATTATTCCTCAATTAAATTTCATTCATATGTTAAGCCTTTCAGAAGTCAACAGTCAGTTTTTGTACCAACCATAATCCCGACTGTGCTACCAGTGGCTCACTGCAAACTTTCCAAAACTTTGATGTGTACCACTGATGTAGCACACTGTTCCCATTTGTTTCAATGCTTTTTTACAGCGCTTTCGAAGTTGCCATAATATTAGTGTATTCATCTTTCAGGGTTGTATAAACATACCATGGCCACCAGTGGTGCAAATGCAAAGTTGTTGAAAAAAATTATAAATACTGAAAAGATAAAGGTGATCTAAACACACCAAAATGGGGGAAGGGGTCGTCAGAAGACCTGGGAAGTGTTTTACTTGTATGGCGGTTACAAAAACAGTGTGTATTGTTCGCTCTTTGCTACCTGCTGCTCCATCAGCGAGTCAAGTGTGTATAGTACCACATATGGCGCGTGTCGGCTGGCACTCGGACCATGGAGATTACAGTAAGCCCACTGGATGACGTGCGCCACCGGTGGTACACTATTAAAATTTATGAATAGCGTTTGAATAACGTTTTTTAGGTATGCACAAGGTAAAATCAACGGATATTTTAAGATTTCTTAAAAATTATGACTTAAGTTAGTTTTGTCTTTTTTGTCAAGTAACTGTTTATTGCAACATACTTTTAATCAGTTTGAAAATTCTGACATGTACCACCGGTAGCACATGAAGGGTTGGACGTGTTTATCTTGATAAAATCCATCTCCCTGAATGTAATCTCTAATGTACCTTGCACTTTCTTATGAAATAGAAGTGAAATTAGGAACAATATTTCTCCAAACCTTAATTCTTCTTCATCGGCAGTTTACACCAACAGAAAGGACCACATGTGTATAGCCAGGTCTATACTCATCTGTCATTCATACCTACCTGGGTGGGTCGCCATTTCAAGATAATGTATGCATGCATATACTGTATATCGTTTGGGAGAGGTGGATAAAAAAATTTCATTGAAATGTGTATTGTTTGTACCACAAGTCCAGTGAGATTTTTTTTACCGATTTCTGAGTATTTAGAAGCTATTTACATGGTGTTTACCTGTGGTATGAGCATTTTTTAATAGAAACCTATGACAATTATGAGTTTTCTCAAATGTCTGTAACATTTATTTAGCGACATGTTACTGTCCTCAGGTTTGTGGTAGTTTCTTTTTCTTATTGAGCCCATAAAACAAGGAGTTCACTTGACACAATATGGGGATTTGTTTTTGAAAATTTGGCCAAAATTACATTTTGGAACAGGGGCACTTATGAAACATAAAGAAACCCTGATGTGCAAAGCATTGTTAACCAGGGGTATGTCGGTACAGTAGAACCTCGGTAATCCGTCACCTACGGGACCGGGGGCATGGTCGGAACAGCAAAAAGTCGGATTATCGGATGAACTCATTTTATTGACATGAAAACGTACAAAAACTGTATTTCGATCAGAAAAAATTGCATTAAGAGTGTTTAACAAGCTACTGTACTGTAAAAAATGACATTATAGGACCAAAAAACTAACCAAATGTTATTGCTCTACTGAACGATATACGCACTCCCAATGAGTAATACGTCATCGACAGCAGCCAACCTGAACGGAGGAATGCACCGGAAATGTAAAGAAACATCAATTTCCAATTGTGTGGTCGGACTAACCGATGAGAAAACCCCGCTGAGGGCAAACTAGCGGAGGCCTATTTCCCCGGCGGCATGGTCGGATTAACCGAGGAGTCGGACTATCGGAGGTCGGACTAGCGAGATTCTACTGTATGTTAATACTTAAGTATTGAGCTTTCTTCGAGCATAGTTTACAGAACTCAACTCGACTGAAAGTTTTACAAAATAAACTGAAGTTCCAGTCCTCTAGTCAATCCCCTGCTTACCCTAAATTGGTATGCTCAATCCAATTTAACAGTCGTTTTTACACACTTAAACGCAAATGTACTAAGATTATCATCATCATTACAAAGATTATAAACAGCAAATATGCTGCTTAACTTGAAAGTGGGTTTTAGCGAATTTCCCCTATAGGGAAGAAGCTATTACCGTAGGTCTCATGGTAAGACCTAAGCTCGGGACCACTATAACTTTTTCGTTTTGGGGCCCCCAGAAGCAAAAAACACTATTCGTTCGAATTTTTATTTATATATATAGATCAATATATATAGATATATATATCTATATATATATATATATATATATATACATCTATGTGTCTGTTAGCACGATAGCGGCCGCAAAAATGGTCCGATCTTTATGAAATTTGGTACGGACATGTAAAGTGGTAATCAATTGGACGAGTTCGTGAACCAGCCCAATCGGACCACCGGACGGAAGGGGGGGTAAAGGGGAATAAACCCCCCAAACATGGGTTTTTTTTAGTTTTTTACATAGAAAAATAAAATTTATAGAATTTTTGTGGGCACCATTGAATTCAGCTCAAAAAAACAAACAATTTAGTATTTTGAATCACTGCTCTATGTCCATTGGTTACCGAGATATTGAAAGTGGTAAACACAGTACGTTGTCCCAATGTTAACCTTATGGGAAATAAGTAAAATTCTATATCTCGGTTATTTCTCAACGTATCTTGTTAAAACTTGGAAATAGCTTCTTCTAGTTCAGATATACTAAATATTGAATTAAAACCACCCAGTTTTAATATACCTGTAGCTGCAAACCTGCATACTCATTCTCCATGTTATTCTTATGGAGCTTACCAAAACATGTCAAATCTTGCTATGTTTGATTGAAATATGTTGTTTTGCATTTGAAATTCGCTGAGTATGCAGGTCTGCTGCAACGGGGGTATTTGAATTAATGACAATAATAAATTAGTCATATACCTTTATTTCTTAATAGAATTGAGATTTTTAATTCCTTATCCTAAATTAAAATGTATTACAAACTCAATATGTTATAGGTCTACAAATGTAGGGTGTATACCTCCAGGGTAATATTTTCCAGAGTAATAGTTTAACCAAATAAATATTGAGTAAGGTTATACCCTAACTACTTAATGGAGATCTATATCAATTTGATTAAGAGTGGTTTAATTGCAAGCTTTAATACAATAACTTTAAGTAAAACCTAAAGATGAAGTTTTTCACATTTTACCCCTTTCTGCAGATACTATAGGTTAGTTTTATGGTGCATAGCAGTTTAGGGTTGTGACGGCATATTGGCATGAGTTATTGTCACTTCAATTGAAAAAACAGGTTTTTCTTTTATCTCTGGAACACTTTCAAGTTGAATTACTTAAAAATTTGACATTGTGCCTGATCAATAATTGTTATTTTTAACATGTGGTCATTTTTCCTATCATAAATAATGGTTTACATGCCCGCAAATCTTATGTCAAAATTGATTTTGCTTTAATGTTAATTTAATTTGGTGCAAACAAACCCTTTTATTTCTGTGTCAGCTTGCTAAGTGCAAGTGGGAACCTGGGTCTCCTTCTTGCCCTTTTGTTCACCCAGGCTATGTGGTGCAATTGGCAGGGTGTGGCTATGTGGTAGAATGTCTAAGCTCATTGAACTTTGATCACATGGGAGGTACACGGGTGTATTTGTGCTTTCTGTTACAGGGCATAAAGACTGTCCTGTAGTGGTACCTAATTAACGAATAAATCAAATATTTAGAATCAAAAACTGATTTTTCACGGTCGACCACCTGTTGACAGTTGATCACCTACTAAGTAAATGCAATACAGTCCATAGTTAAAAACCGTACCATAAATGTTGTACTGTACTTTTTTGAAAAAAAAAAATGATTTCGATAAAAAAAAGATTTTAGGTCAATCATATTTGGTGTCATGATTTTTTACAGAAAAATTGAAGTAAATATGACTTAACTGAATACAGAGTACCTATTACAGAAAAACCTCTATAGTTTGATACTTGATACACTGTTTATAGTTTGACATGGGCTGATACTCAACAAACATTCAATGACTTCCAAATATTTTGACCAGTGATAGTTTGGGTACAACCGAACCGCGCCGGCATTTAGGGTACTTTTGAATGCACCGAACCGCGCCGGCCATTAAAGAGGATTAGGAAGGTTCGCCTCGCCACCCAGTCAGGTAGTCGCTACGGGACTGGGGAAAAGGGAATCATTTTTGTCCCTACTTCCAAAGGAATTATTTTTGTCCCTGCTTACTGTCTGTGACTGCTGCGCTGCTGTCTTATAACTGCCTTAGAAAATTATATGTTTCCTCGATTGATTTTTATTTTTCCTTCAAATGGCTGAATTGGCTACCCGTGATAACACATTCTAATTTAGCAGTTTCGACTTTAAAATATTAAAATTTTCTAGTTCGTTCATCATTCTACTTATGAAATTGGGTTTATATTAGTTTGAATAGAAAATTGCATTACAACTTCAGGAGTTTTAACGAACATCATTCATATCCCCGCGTTCTCGCTCAAAAATACCGTCAGACAATTTGACTCATGAGAATATGAAGCAAATAAAATATAAATAATATGTAAAAGACAATAGATTCTTCAAGGGACGGACTCTATACTTAACATTAACCTGAATAAAAATACATTAACATTAACCTGAATTTATAAAATTACCAAAAACTGCAAAACAATATTAAAATATTGTTCTCTTAAAAGAGAAGGTGTTGGCCAAAAGTGAGGAAACCTAACTTCCCAAGATGTTTTTAATCACATTAAATATTGGATAACTCGTTTAGCACATAGAAATAACCTCGTAGTTTGGTAGATATTGTTTATTTTTTTAACTTAGCCTAAATCGCCCTCGGCCAGCAAGCAAACCCTTCTAACATTTTTAATCCTGAACACACCGTTCCTAGGGTAATCTTTATAAAAATAACACGGAGTGAAAATATTTATCATATATATTTCAACTGCTTGTGATATTGGTACAGAAACAATTATTGTGACTTGATAGGAAAAGCAGTCGACGGCAGTATAAGTCTGCAGCTACTCACTGACAGGACGCAGGGAAGAACATAATTCCCTTTTTCCCCAGTACCGTAGCGACTACCTGGCCGGCTGGTGAGGCGCCCCTTCCTAATCCTCCTTAATGACCAGCGCGGTTCGGTGCAGTCAAAAGTAACCGAAATTCCGGCGCGGTTCGAGTACGCCCGATAGTTTTTGGCATCTATGATAAAAGTAAATGAACTAGCTGTGTAATGGTTTAGGTTTATGGTATTTAATACTTTTATTAGGTGTAAAATGTACAACCAGTATTTTGAATGCTTCTTATGTAAAATACCATATATTATACTCCCCACAGTTAGACGTTTCAATACTTCGATAACCCCGAAGTCCACTATACGTGTTCAACTATCGAGAGTCTACTGAATGTAATTATGACAAACAGTGATGTAATTGAGTGTTTTGATAACATTAATTACATTAGTTAAAGATTTTGTGTTCTGATAATGAGTTGCAAGTTAGACAGTCATTGCTAGTAGTATGAACAGTACACTCATCCTGAATAATATGCTAAATGAAGGAAACCATGCAGATCTTAAACTCCTAATCATACTCAATCATATGTTTAACTAAAATATTTCAAAACCGAACAAAGAAAAATTTGCTTTGTATGAATATACTTGCTACTGCTAGTTCAAATATTATTAGTCCTGTATGTAATTCAAATGGAACAGCAAGTGGTTTTAACAATTTCACTTACAACTAAAACATTAGTGACAACAGTTATTAATAGAGACAAAAATACCTAAATAGCATTGAAAGTAAAGAAAATAAAATGTATGAAAATTTAACCACCTTCACTAAATGAAAGTTACAAGTGATAGAAACTTATCTACTACAGAACGCACTTCTTCATTAGGAAACTTCAATGACACAGTCCCAGGAACAGAATGACCAGCATGAGTAAGATATCCGACCTCTATCAAGACTCTGAATATGAAACTCTCAGATTCTGGAGTCAATTCTGTGATCATCCTCTGTAATACGGTAATATTGTTCATTTTCACATTTTCATTTAGAATAACATTAATCGATCTTCCTTGAACCAAGTCTCGAAGATGTACTCTAAAGAATTCTTTGTGGATAATTCTTTGAATCAAGTCTGGCCCTGTAGGGGACCCTCCCCAATAAACCCTTATCAAGTTGTAAGGGTGGCTTAGGAAGTGGATTACTGAATAAGGATTGCAAAGTTTCACCGTACTGTCCGAAGTGGAGTAGCCGCAAAACCATTTGATCACATAAGGCATCTGTTCTGGAGGTATGTCAAATCTGATCAAAAGCTGCTGAACTTCGTCTTGAGTGAAACCAAAGAACTGACTCATGTGTTTGTCTTCTGTAAAGCTCACTTCTTTAAATATCATCTGGGAAACCCCGTAGAGCCGATTTTCCCCTAATACCACACTGTGGGAAAAGATTGGATCTGAAAAAGTGTTATTGATTATCAAACTGTACCACTGTGCCACCTTAGCTTTCAGGTGGTAATGATCTTCAATGTCGTAGATCAGTCTCTCCATGATTCCTGCACCAAATCCATCTCCCAATAGAATTACAGGCTTGTTGTAGTGCTCATGAAGCATCCGGCCTAAAAATTTGAGACCTCCAACAATTCCGTCGACATCGAGAGTTTGTACCATTTGGACATCCATGTAAGTCTCTAGTAACTCCAAATCTTCTGAGGATATATTTTTGTTTTCAAGTAAATATGCATGATCGAGAAAAGTGTTATGAAGAGTCCATTTGAAAGTTACTTTCATATGTGTCTCGTCATAGACAACCTGATGGACCGAAGTGTTATACAAGATCACAGGATACTGTCCCATGTGCTTCTTCACAAAAACTTCATCCTTCCAGATTTCAGTGCCATTGAAATACTCTTCTATAGTCTCTTTAGTTCGTAAATTTGACAAAAACATATTCAACATGCCGATATTTGCTGATTTCCCAAATAGGTATGGAGCACTGACAAACAAATGTTTCTGTTTGAATACTTCATAAATTAAGGAAGTTTTGTCAATGAAAGTTGCTTTGAATCTGATGTCACAGAATCGATTTGTGAACACATCATCGCAAAAAACACTTACTGAAAATACGAGAAAACCCAAGCACAAATACATTTAAGAAGCTTATATTGTTCTGGTTAGTATAGTTTAAGCACTGTAGAATTTTATGAATTTGTGATTAGAAATTTTGAGACAGTCATGATGACAATAAGAGAAAAGACTATGGCTGAACTTCTCTTAAATGTTTTAATCAGATAAGGGGATATTAACAATGCACTTATGTAAACTAATTATTGAATTTTTTTGCTCCTACAATCAAACTGATTTTTATGTAATGCATTCAATAAAATAATTACAAAAATATACTCTTTACTTATAATTAATATAAAAATGATTTTATTCCTAAAAATTGCTTAATGCATCCAATACTCTTGCATAACCATATATTAAAAAATGGGGTTACTCACTTTAAAACCCCGCCTGCTCTCAGGTTTAAAATTGCAGGATTGCAGGATTTGTTAATCACAAAGTGCCAGACAATAACTGAATTTGACTCATGTCCAAAAGGGTTGCTTTTTTCCTTGGTGTTTCCTTAATCCCAAATTCAGTTTTCTATACTCAGGGTCGTCCACACAGGTAAGCAACACACAACCTGAGTTGGCTTCATTGTCCGTCATCCTTACCTCAAACTTCATATAGTAGTCAACTGAAAACAATATTCGGTGATCCAGTGACCCAATAGAGCCTCTTCTAAATGAGGTTAGCGGAAGGCATATTTATACAGACAAAAGTGTTACAACATCACAGTTGCTTAAAAAACCTCTTATTAGTATATCGTACTACGACTCCAGCTTACAACTATGTTACCGTCGCTGGTCCTGCTTCCAGCAAAACTCTCTCAGATCTAGAGGTATATATCAAAGAGGATTTTTCATTTAAATCACCGCTCTCTATTCCATACCAAAAAAGCTTTAAGACTTTTACTAACTAATTTTTTTTAATCATTTGACAAAACAAGCTATATTAATGATGAGCATTCCTTGCGACCATACACCATTGCAGCCTATATATAACCTTCTGCTTAAGTATTTGAAAATTTCTTTTTCAAATGACTTGGCCTTGGTCTGTAAGCATGGTCAGTCCCACTGACAGGGACTGACAACATAAATTTGATTTCCCATATGGTACTATTACCGTACCATATAAGATGCCAACCACCAGTAAGGGGTATTTTAAGGAGAATATGAGTGAATTATGAGTGTACGATGATTGTGGCAATATCTTGTAGTCTTGTTACTGACTAAGTCTGACCTGTTCCTTAGACAGAACTGTTAAAGGATAGCCCAACAACCAATGACAATGAAAGGAGCAAACAGTTTCACGTGCGTGGTATCCGAACCTCAACTTAGCCGATTAATTAACTGATCAAATTATGAGGATGGTCTTATGGATGACTGCAGTATTCACCAGTTTGGAGGTGAATCTCCTCAAGAGGTGAAAACTGCATCCCCAAGCCATCGCTCATAACTATCATACACAGGGTGTCTACAGGGCCTGATTAACCACTAGGCTTACTAGGCTGCAGCCTAGGGCGCCAGCCATCCAGGGGCGCCACTGGATGGAGAAAAATTTTTTAAAATTTTAATAAATCAAAAAAATAATTTGTGGGACTTGTATAAAGCAAAAGTCCCGCGCCCCCTTTTGTAGAAATGCGGCCTGCTTACGCATGTGTTTTTATCAAACTTAAAGGTACATCTCATAGTCTTAACTGTACATGAGCAATGTTTGCTTGATTGCTTGCTTGATCATGCTTGATTGCACAATTAACTCAACTACGGCTCCGAGGATTTCCTTCAACATCTGGAAATAACTAATTTCTGACTGAAAAACGTGTTCTATGCAGGTAACTTGGCCAGAAAAACTAATAGCTTAATACAATATTTTTTTAAGTGGAAAAAATTACATTATGAGCATGAGGGCCTCATGAGTTGCTATGAACAAAAACAATGAAATAATGAAAATGTAAAAAATAACGTAATCAAATAACAGCTGTTTTCAAACTACAGCCACCTAGGAAAAATGGCAATATGTGATTTAAAGATCCATGGAATAATAAAAAAAGTGTATCAATTTTATAACACTGTAAACCACCAACTCTTAGTCGCACTCTTAATGCAGAGAAAAAAAGATACTCTCAGCCTTAGCCCATGTAAAGCCGGGATGTGGGTGTCTTTGTTATCCTCCAGTTGGTTCTCGTAAAATATTATAGTAAGCTGTTGAAATACTAAATGTGAAACAATAGTAATCTAGAATAGAAATAGAAAACCGAAGAAATCTCGGTCCACCAGGTAATCTTAAAGGTCTAATGAAGACTGTTACAATGAATCGATATCTGAGTCAGATGTGGCAGAAGTCAAAAGTAGAAAAGAACAGCAGTGCGGGTGTAAGTTGCGAGAGTGTCAGTTGAGTAAGTGTCACAGACAGTGGTGACTTGTCCTTGAACATGTAACTGATCATAATAGACTTATTTATTATATTTGTGATAATTTTTGCCTATTCGTAATTTCATTGTGCATACATCTGGTGACACATAGGGGCGGAGGGGGAGGGGGGGGGGCGCCAAGTCAACTCAAGCCTAGGGGCGCCAAACCTCTTAATCAGGCCCTGGGTATCTATAAAATAACTCCGGGGTTTTGAAGCAAAATATTTTGATGAAGTAAAAAACTTGTATAATTAATTGTTTAATACGTGATTGGAAAGTTTACATTTTCAAGTTTTTTTAGCATATTAATAAAGTTTAATATGAGCCCCCATAGTGCCATGGCACACATTTTGACAACATTCCACCTCTTCCCTTGTCCTAACCAGCATGTCTGGGAGCGGTTGCCACAGAATTGATTATTCGTTGCCCAAGTTGGTCAACATCACAAATTTTCGAAAGTTTCTTTGTACCGTAACAACAGATTTAGTTTCTATTTGCCAAATAACTCATTAGGCCTTTTGTTGCGGCGTTGCTTTGGTGTGGCAATCCAGACAGCACAGTCAGCCAGACTACGTTGTTTCGAGATCAACGCTCCGCAGCGCTGCCATCTCTTGACGAAAACATTCTTAATTTTATGAGTAAAACTTGATGAGCTACATGTTTCAGAGAGATCAACTATATTTTGCTATCTTCAACAGTTATTAAGATATAAATTTTTTAAAATCCCTGATTCTTTTATAGACACCCTGTATATAAAGAGCTATTTATATTTTGGTTTACTGTAACATTGTCGCACAGTAAATATGAGACCCCATTTACCCACCTGACAAGCACCGCCTGTCTGCCGCCGCCCGCACGCCACAGTACCTCGGAGATGGCGTGGACCAGAGCGCGGCGCACCTCCTGCCGCGTTGGCCGCAGTGGGTCTGTCTCCGACACCGATGTCACCGGCTCGAACAGCAGCGACTTCAGCAGGAAACCCTGCACCGAGGCTAGTACTCCACAGGCTCCTCCCTGCAAACAGCAGCGACTTCAGCAGGAAACCCTGCACCGAGGTAAGCACTCCACAGACTCCACCCTGCAAACAGCAGCGACTTCAGCAGGAAACCCTGCACCGAGGCAAGCAGTCCACAGGCTCCACCCTCCATAGCATCAATGGTTTAGTGGGGTTCAGGAGGAAACCTTGCACCGAGGCTAGCACTCCACAGGCTCCACTCTGCATGCATCAATGGTTTAGTGGACTTCAGCAGGAAGCCCTGCATGGAGGCTCGTACTCCACAGGCTCCACTCTGCATAGCATCAATGGTTTAAGGGATTTGTCTAAAGACATTCGCTGTGGCACGTTTTTCCGTCTTCCTTGCTGCCATACTGGTGCTCCGCCTTAACATAGACTTATAGTTACTGGTAGAACAGCTACTTCTACCATAGCTGCAGCACTGTCCAGTGACAACCCCTGTGTTCCAGAATACAATGTACTATCAAGCAGTGCTGTATAAGGTTTCAGATTTCTAGCTCAGATCCTGGATTAAATATAAGTCATATTTGTAACGCATTGCAACTTGGGAGCGATCGCACCCACCAGGATGGCAATAGGAGCGAACACTCCCTTGCCGCTGCGATTGTGTTAAGTTGACCCACTAGCACATAAAATTAGCTTTGAAAACCATTTTAAACAATATATATGCTTTTTTAAAGATTTAGAAGTAATTATGAACTTTCAATAACTGATAGGCCTATTTATTGAGACAACTGCCAGAGTAAACAATTTTGAGGGAAATCATTTCGTTATTGAATAGTAAAGCGATTACAATAATTCTGAGTAATATCTTTGGAAAGATTGAAATTCAATTAAATGCCCTGCAGATTATTAATGATTGCCCTGACATCATCTAAAACAAGCAGGGGTTGAGATAAGAGCTCATATAACATCTTTAATAAGATTTCCATCAATTATTTTACATCTTACTCACACAAAAATTAATGTGTACTTTGTGGGTGATAATTTTTTTACCTTCAGTTGTGTCCACCTTGTTATTCATTCATGATCAAATTTTTGCTTTGGGGCTTATGTTTAAAAAATATATCAATCTGGTTTTTAGCGAATTTCCCCTATAGGGAAGAATAAGCTATTACCGTAGGTCTCATGGTAAGACCTAAGCCCGAGACCATGATAACTTTTCGTTTTGGGGCCACCAGAAGCAAAAACCACTATTCGTTTGAAATTATATATATATATATGTGTCTGTTAGCACGATAGCGGCCGTAAAAATGGCCCAATCTTAATGAAAATTGGTACAGACATGTAAAGTGGTAATCAATCGGACGAGTTCGTGAACCAGCCCGATCGGACCACCGGAAGGGGGGGGTAAAAGGGGATAAACCCCCCAAAAATGGGTTTTTTGAGTTTTTTACATATAAAAATAAAATTTACCGAATTTTTGTTGACACCAATGAATTCAGCTCAAAAAAACAAACAATTTAGTATTTTGAATCACTGCATTATGTCCATTGGTTACTGAGATGTTGAAAGTGGTAAACACAGTACATTGTCCCAATGTTAACCTTATGGGAAATAAGAAAAATTCTATATCTCGGTCATTTCTCGACATATCTTGATAAAACTTGGTAAATAGCTTCTTCTAGTTCAGATCTACTAAATATGAATTAAAACCACCCAATTTTAATATACCTGTAGTAGCAAACCTGCATACTCATTCCCCATGTTATTCTTATGGAGCTTACAAAATATGTCAAATCTCGCTTTGTTGGATTGAAATATGTTGTTTTGCATTTGAAATTCGCTGAGTATGCAGGTCTGCTGCAACGGGGGTATTATGTTTATTTTTCTAGCACTGTAAGTGGAAAAACATTACAGTAGTGTAAGGCTGAAAAAATACTGAAATATTCTAAGGATTTTAAAATTCTAAATTCTATTTGGTAATTAATTTTTTTTACCATAAATAAGTTCCTTACCACACTTACCTTGTTTTGTACAAAACCATAACGAAACTTTGGGTTTGTGCTGAGAACAAAACTTTGACTCATCCACTGAGGACTAAAGGATCTGATTGCTGATCCAATAATGAGTTTTTTTAAAGCTATTGCAGTAGATAGTTTTAAGGGAACAAATTCTATTTCTTCGTCGCCATCGCTTTCATTTGTACAATCTTCCATTCCCTCATCTTCATCAGTTGTTCTAGCATTGGAAAATTTTGGAGGCAGTATGACTTTTTTTGGTTTCTCTTTGATATTCCCTTCTTCTTCTCTATCTTTTTTACTATTTTCATGGTTTATTCTGATCACTACAGGAGTAGAGCTATGTACAGGTGTCTGAGGCTGATCACACCCTTGAATATTGAGTGATAAATCGTTCTCTGAGCTTGTTTTGTTACAAGTTGTATTATTCGAACTATCCAAGTTGTTTGTATTGTGCAGGCTGTCAGCAGTACAACTTGGGTCGTTTTCTAAGTCTACTAAATCTAAAGATTTCCTATCACATTCCTCTGTTTCAACACTGTCACTGGAAAGAAAGACCTGGAGGGGTTTTGTACTGTTTTCTGGTGTCTCTGAATCCGTCACGTCACATTGAGTTAAACTAATAGAATTTGATTTGACTCTAAGAGAATTATCACAGTCGGGTTCACTTGAGGGCGAGGTGTTGTCACTGCTTGTATGCAGCTTTGAGGTTTGGTCCATTGCTCCGGTACTCCTCGATCTCTTTAGATTTTGAAAAGTGTTCTCTTTGTCTGGTCCCAATCGTGTTTTGTTATCGTATGAGGTACTTGTTTTGAAAGCTCTTAAAGACGCCAACAAAATACTTTCTTTTTCTTTCAACGCACTGTTAGACAACACCGGAGGGTAGAATTTCTTGTGCATCCTGTTGTATTCGAGAGTCTCTTGAAGAGTTTCATCGTATTCTTCACGAGGATCTTTGTACTCTCCATTCTCATCTCTGTCTCCGTTTCTTACTCGGCCTGAAAAATAATGATATTGGATTAAAAAAATTACTGCTTATCAGTAAATGGTGATTACAAAATTACCTTATTAGAACTATGCATTACCTCTATACAGAATACAGGTGAAAGACTTTAAAGGCCACTTTAAAAGTAGGTTCAAATTTCCATAAACTGTAAGGTGGATAAATCAAGTAACTTTCACTCACTTTCCAGATTGGTATTCTACCAATTTGAAAAGTTTTTTAAAGAAATCCATGCAAAAAGTCCAACAAAATTTTTGTGAAAGTAATAAAATGTCATCAAACTTCAAAAAAAAAAAAAAATATATATATATATATATAAACTGTCTTCAATAGTTGCTATTTTGATTTTCTGTTCATTAACTGAACTAATTTAATTAAAAAAAGGTTATATACACCTTAAAAACTTAACTGAACTAATTTAATTAAAAAAAGGTTATATACACCTTAAAAACTTAACGATTCTATTAACTGTAGAGATTCAAGAGGCAAAGAAATAATGAAAATTAATAATATCTTGCATTTTATTATCATGAATGATTTCATTAATATTTTAATAAAAACATATGTTTATTCCAGAGGAAGTAAAGATCAGTATGGTCGTTATAATTTAGAAAAAATCCAAAACCATTATTTTACAATGTATTAGATTTAATTGATAACATAATTAATTAAATGCAATACATTGTAAAATTATAACAATACATTGTTTTGTTTCGATTAAATTTATGGATTAATTAGGGTAAGTTGTTAGCCTAACAGTTAGACTTCGGTTCGAGAGGTCGTGGGTTCGATTCTTAGCATGGCCATACAAATTTAATTGATTTAGAAAGTATCCCTTTAAAGTAAAAAGCCCCTGGCATAGAAAAAAAATAATAAGACCAGCAAACAATCCGTCATATTTTGAATGATCACTCTAGATTAAACATCTTGGTAACCAGTAGGTACTAGTATACTAATGGCCAGAATCATGATTGATTGATTGATTGATTGATTGACAGAGTGTAAAGCTATGACTTAAATTGCGGCAACTTGGGTCTGATCTCATTTTAAGGACTACAAGTAAAAGGTAGGAGATAACATTTAAAAACAATTGAGAACTTTAAAAATTGTGGCTTTATCTAGTTGATATTTTGGTCCTTTGGTACAGATTTGATAAGGCCTCAGTGGCATTCAAATTATAATTTTCACATCCAGGCAGTTGGCTAGGCAATCATTAACAACATATTTTGATTACCATCCCATTAAACTATACCTGGCGTTTCCCCAACTGATTTAATAACCTTAAAACCAAATAAAGACATTTAAAGTTATTTTATAAATGAGCTCTAGAAAAAAAAACTACTTTTTGCAGTTATTGTCATATATGCCCCTGTAACTACCCAAAATGTGATTTTGGGGATTTTTCCCAAAATTTTCAAAACAAACCCATGTTGAGTGGCCCTTAGTTTGAAGGGCTTGATAAAATAAACAAAATGCCAAAAATCAAATGTCAATATCGTTCTGTCAACTAGTCACCAAAGTCAAAATAGAAAAGTCATCCAAAGTAAAATTTAAAATTGGCTTAAAGTTTGAATTGTAAAGAACTCATGGTTTTGCACCATGCAAATGGCTTATAAACTTAACAATAATTGTTTAACATAATTCTCAAAGGTCTTTTGGCACAATTATTAACCTTCATTTAAATTTTGATATCACCACCCTAAACCAAAAGATCAAAATTTGGGATGGGAGCTGTCCCACATTTAAAAAATGCAAATCCCTATCAAGGGACTCATTTAGTACAAATTCATTATCTACAAACCTAAAGCAGATTCCATGATCCATACCAAATTTTTCTGAGTTTTAAAATTTATATATTTATAAAATATTAAATTTTGAGAAGGCTTTAGTTTTTCAGTGGGGATTTAAATCCATTTATAAGATTCAATGTGAATTTCCTTGACAAACCCTTCAACTTCGGTCACTAAACTAAGGTTTAATTTTTAATATGGGACAACCATATTCCTAATATTTTGTTTTTTGTGGGTTAGGGTTGTGATATTAAAATCTAACCATATGCAAATCTTAGAACCCGTTGTGTTCTGTAATTTCTTTTTAACTGTGTTTCTTTTTTTAAGCCTTTCAACATGAGTGGTCATTTGATGGGGGTTCACATATATAACAATTTAGGGCAACAAAACCTAACCTGCATTTTTAGGGGAAAAGCAGGTATTAAATGCACATCAAAAAAAGAGTGTTTTCTGTCAACAACTCATGTGCAAAATGTCTTTAACCTATCTTATTAGGTTTTAAAGTTATTAAACGGGTATAGGACTTTTTGGGACACATACATGGTATGTACTACCTCAAGACATCAATAAAGCTAATATTCTCACTTAATTCCTTTTCCTACCAAAACAGGGAATTATTGTCTAAAACATTATAAATGTTTTTAATTCTTCCCCTGCAGTACATTTATTAGGCATGAAGTTATGTACTTTTGCAAAAAACTAATATTATGTCATAAAAAATGTGCCTCTGGCAAAAACTATCTTTATTAAGTATAATATAAAGTAGAGCCCAGATTTATCAAATATGCTTAATATTAAACGCCTCAGAATGTATATACAGTTTCTAACAACAAACTTGGTTGTTACTGAGGACATGTCATTGACTATTGATCCCTCAACCACTTCACAAGAATAGCTGTCCACTAAGTTAGTTATTTAGTAGACTCATAATTATTAGGTCATGTTGAGTATTCTGGGGATTCTTTTTTGCAGGAATGCTATTTAATTTTTATAGTACCTAAATATTTTCTTTTATACAATTAGGTAATATGGTCAATTTTTTGGCTTGATTTACAGTTTTATATGGGCCTACATGCACATGAAATGAAGATATAAAGATAATTAAAAAGTAATTTTTTATGGAGAAGACAGCCACTTCAGTCACAAAAAGTGTGGAATGCCGCCCCCCCCCCAAAAAAAAAAACAAAAAAACAATATAGGCTGCAATAGCTTATATCCTAACAATAGTTCTTCAAGCAATATAGGGTACCCTCAAAAGAACCTAGAGATGACAAAAATAATTGAAACTCTGAAACAATATTTTAAAATAAGTTTTCGAGGTTACCTGCTCTATCATCATAACATTTCTCCATTCTAAGCAAACAAACCATAGTTTTGCGGTTTAATTAACCTATTTTTACTTGTTAACCTATTTTTACCTATTATTTATTAATCGCCATGTGAAAATAATCTCTAACAATAACTAAAAAACAAAACTAAGATAAATTTAAATTAGATGGTAGGGTGAGTGCACCAGTGAATGACTGGTTAAGGACGATGTCTCATGTTAATTTGACATTACTCCCTTATTTCATAGTCACAGTTATACATTATACAATAGAAAGTTCATTTATTCTTTAAGGATTAAGCAATATTAGTTAAATACGTTACTTAATGAGAATACTGGTTGTAATACTAATTAAAAGGCAGCTATGTCAATGCTCCAATAAATGACCGGGACTGCGCCAGTGAATGACCGATCTTGCACCAGTGAATGACCGGTCTCTTTTGGCTGAATAACTGTCAAAAAATTGAAAAATCAGCTGACAACCATGAATAAGAATAATTCAGCTGAGAATATAGATGGCTAGTAAATGACCGAACTTGTTCCAGTCAATGACCGCTAAGTTTTTCCCCGGTCATTCACTGGTTTTTGCCCTAGTAACATTCCAGTTTATGACCGCCCTCAGGAATAATTAATCATAACATGTAGAGAAATCAAATTGATTTTAAATTGTAGGATAGTGTGTTATATATTTTTTAATTGCAACACATTTTTTGAAATACAGTAGACTCTTGATAGTTTGACACTCGATAATTCAGCACTCTGTATAGTTCGACATAACCTGACATTCAATGATCAACTAAAGACTAAAAAATATTTTCTCCAGTGGTATTTATTTGGATCTATATCATAATAAAAGTTAATAAATTAGCTGTGCAATGATTTGGGGTGGTGGTATTTAATACATTTAGGAGATATAAATGTACAACCTTTAATTTTAATGCTTCTATTAATATCAAATCCCATAACCTCCTAATAGTTTGACATTTCAATACTTCGACACCTCCATAGTCCACTAAGTGTCGAACTATCGAGATTCTACTGTAATCATCAAATACAGAATGAATGTAAATCCAGCTAAGTCCTGCAGGTATAGTTACTATAGCAGGAAACATCAAAATCAAAGATAGTGGGACAGTCAATATTAAATTTGTTTAAAAAGTATTTTTTACTCCAACAATTTCAACCAATGAAAGATTATTGTTGAATAATATTCCAAGGCTGGTTTTACGCTTATTTTTAATTAGCTAGCCCAGAGAATATGCTTAATACCGTGCTTTTTAAGCAAAACAGTCATTCACTGGGGGGTGGTCATTCACTGGTGCGACCACCCTACATATCATTAGGTTCAGCATGAAAAAAGCATAATTTAAGAGATGGGTCACAAAAACACCGCCTATGTATTTAAATAAATTCACAAAATCATTTAATATTATCATGGCAAAAAAGTGATTATGATTCAACAATGGCTGCTCCAACACAGGTAGTGTTTACTTATTTTTATCAATAATATTTTAAGAATATAGTAATATGTTTACTTTACATAATGTAATAAATTACTGTACAAGAATTAAGAATAAGTTAGTAACTTATTAAATTATAAAAACTATTTCCTAATATTCGGGTTGGAGTTGGTCTGGGATTAAATGATAAAAAAATTGAAAAAGTAGGAACATTTAAAACTATATGATTGTACGTGTAAAACAGCAAGCAATAAAACAAATAAATAATCTCATTACTCTTGTGTTTTAAGATAAAATACACTAGCAAACACAATTGTAACAAACAAACTGAATACAGGTCATACACAAACAATGAAGAGGAAACAACAAATGTCTAATATTCCACCATCCACCATATTCCAATGATATAAAAAATTATCTATATTTTTCCCTCTTGTCTAAAGTCATTCTATTCCACCATGTTCCGATAATATAAATAATATAATCAAAATATTTCCCTCTTGTCAAATGTGCGTTCTGTTTTATGATTCATTGCAATTCGAAGAGCAATAGAGGGTCGGGGCAGGGTGGGCTTGACGCTCATGACAACTCCAAATGAAGGCACTTTGAGAGAGCATCCACCATTCAACCCATTCTTTCCCCGCGCTCGCTTCGTCCATTCAGCGCTCAGCGTTCAGCGCAGCCCCCTCTGACAGGTGTCGATGTGAAAACATTCTTACATTTGCGTATCTCACACGTAAGAGATTAAAAACACTTACTGTAATTGTTTCGGATTGTTGTTGAATAAGAGGTTTTAAGAATAAATTTTTGGAGTCTGTGTCCCAGAGATATGTTGTGTTTTGTTTCAATCGTTAGCGTTTCTAGTAATGCTGATTTAAAGTTTTAGGACTGCAAATTAAGTGAGAGCTCCCCGATCCTTTGGAGGATGATAGAGTGTAGCTTGTAGTTGGAAAACCTTATGAATTCATATAATTCATATACTGTTTAAACTATGATAAACAGTACAACATTGTTGAACTTATTTAACTGGAGGAAGAAAATAAAAGCCTCATTAACAATGATTAGTTAAACCAGATAACTTGATTAACTTAATTGACTTATAAATAAAACGCATATAAAGGAGGAGATCAAGGGATTCATTCCCCTTTGACCAAATTTAATAATTTGTAATAAAAATGTATATTCTTAAAATTTGGCTTAGGGTTTTATGGATAAGAATGAACACAAGAATGGCACAAGTGCACTCTCGTCGGGACAGGTCCTAGGAGGATACAACAAGATTATATAGTATTTATTTTATTTTTTAATTAATTTGTTTTGAATCAAGGACTAATATCTCAGGTTATAAACTATGTACCATACAAAGTTTGTTCTCGTCTTAAATTGCGGAATAAGTCTTTTGCTTTTGTTTGAGCTAACTACCATTATTTAAATTAAATGAGATTCAGGCAAGTTGTATACATTTTATCAAATATAATTTTCAGACAAAAATCATTTTTAAAATGATTAAAGAATCACGATTTTTACAATAAATATTGCTTAAACGACATTCGAAGATGCGATGAATGATTTAAGACCAGAAAAAACATTGGGACTGTCTAGTACCACAGACTTAGTCTGTGCTAGTACATAATTAAATATGTGTCAATTGCAAACTAGTTTGTCTCGTATATTTAGTAGAGCTCTAGGAAGCTTCCGTTGATCGGGGCACGGAAATTGGGTTTTGCTGAGGCTAGGGTGAAAAAATATAAGACGTTTGCTTTTGTTTGAGCTAACTTCCATTATTTAAATCAAATGAGATTGAGGCAAGTTGTATACATTTTATCAAATATAATTTTCAGACAAAAATCATTTTTAAGATGATTAAAGAATCACGATTTTTACAATAAATATTGCTTAAACGACATTCGAAGATGTGATGAATGATTTAAGACCAGAACAAACATTGGGACTGTCTAGTTCATAATTAATTATGTGTCAATTGCAAACTAGTTTATCTCGTATATTTAGTAGAGCTCTAGTATCTTCCGTTGATCGGGGCACAAAAAACGGAATGGGGTTTTGCTGAAGCTAGGGTGGAAAAAATTATAAGACGTTTGCTTTTGTTTGAGCTAACTACCATTATTTAAACTAAATGAGATTGAGGCAAGTTGTATATACTAGACTAACATTGGGACAGTCTAGTTCAACTAGACAAACATTGGGACAGTCTAGTTCATAATTAATTATGTGTCATTTACAAACTAGCTTATCTCGTATATTTAAGTAGAGCTCTAGTAAGCTTCCGTTGATCGGAGCACAAAAAACTGAATGGGGTTTTACTGAGGCTAGGGTGAAAAAATTAGGAAAATAGTATTTTCATTAAACAGGGTTCGCCAGGAGGTTTATCTTTCATTGATGGCACGGAGGGAGGAGGTGGTCGCGCAAATAAGTGATGTGAAGTTGAACGCGCTCAAAACACAATGTTGTAAATTATGTTGGAGACGCTTCCAGAGAAATTGGTCGTAAAGTTTTGTTTCCACGGCGGCCAAATGATAAACTAAGGAGGGGGAAACAACAACCCAAGAACCCAAGGGTAAACCTGGGCAAAGCACGTAATGCGGCGCCCGCTGAGTTCACAGTTAGTTGAATAAGACAATCCTCACATTCATTTTTGCGATAATCCTACGACAGTTTTTATTAACAGTCGTAGGTATTATGTTTGAGCGTATGTATTTATTTCAACGGCGATTTAATTGTTACAATATTGAATTTTACCATGGTTAATGTAGACCTAACTAATTTAATGGTTAATCTTAATAAATAAATAACGGAGTATGATAAGCGTTTGTCTATGGTTCACAGACACACGCTTATCAATTTTGAACATAAAAAAATGTCACTATACTTTCTTCTACAACTAGATACTACAGAGTAAACAACTAAAGGTTACATTGAGGCTTGCGGAAAATTAAAAAGCGCCAGAAGCAATATAACACGATATACGAAAAGACCATCTTGTACTTTGAGAATAAATAAGTTGTATAGTTTGTAATTGCTAACAAAAAGTATTATATGATTTAACTAATTGACGTAGATTTTTTACCATGTAATTATTTAAATTATAAATGATAAAATATTTTCCTAATTATATGTTTTTACGGTACCGTAACATTCATTAATACTAGAATAATTAATTAATTCGTAGTTAAAGCTTTAAAACAATATGAAGTATTTGTTGAGTCATTTGAAGGGATTGTCTTTAATTTAGTATTTTTTATTACTAAACGCACTGTTATTGTTGCAAATCGTAAACTTCACTTTATAAGACACCTCACCCAAAAACTAAAAGTTATGGTTTTCAGATATATTATTTTAAATTTATACAATCCATAGTTGAATTTTTAATCGGAAAATTGAATTACAGTAATATCAATTAGTAAACCAGAAAGTCGGAACATATGATTATTCGTAATATCAATCGGACCGATTTTCTCTGAACGTTTCAAAATAATTTGAGTCGATAACATCAACATATATAATATATCAAAAACTGTTTCAATACTCTTATGACTCCTTTTTACGCAATATTACTGACTAAGGCTTCACTTCCCCTCACTAAGGGCGCTTCCCTTGCTTGTTGCTACATCCCAAAACATCACTAATTTTATGGTAATTTGCTGTCATAATAAATTTTAACACTTGTTGAAATGCGATAAAGAGTTGTATGACCAAGTTAGTCCTAGCGTGTTAATTACCAGCTCGCAACCAGCTGTTGCATGACTGTGTGGGCCACGCCCGCCAACACAACGGAAATAGAAAAGACTACCTGAAACCATCATGTAACCCATGTAATTGGTGTGTAGGCTGCTTATATCGATGGCTTAGCCAGAGCGAGCGTCGAACTAATTAGGGGATTAGGTTGCAAAAATACGATATCCTGCAGCTGTTATAGACGTGAAGAGACTATTATAGTTCTGTGAAGGTTAACGGTTACATAAAATTAATAATTCACAATGTTTGGGATATAGAATCTAATTCTGTCACTAGGCAATGAAGTATGTAGTAGATTAGCAAGATCAGTATTGCATTACGACCTAGGCAGGAATTTTACTGAATCGGCAAGGTTTAAATTGTATGGATGATAATTCTCATTCTATAATAAATATTTTTCCACCGGAAGGATCAGTAGATCCTGAAACGAAGCAAAAATCATAAGTCTCAATTGTAATTTCCTAATGACATGACTCATAAAATTACTAAATCTTATTTTAAAACAGGGAATGGGAAGACTCGAAGGAAACGACCGGGGATAAGGCGTTGAAAGTAGATGTAAATTACGTTATAGTAAATCTGCCAAATGATAAATCGTTAGTTAAATTTTATTATTTACAAAATATGTTTTAAGGAGTAGATAAGAAGATCTCTTTTTTGTAGTCATATATGCTTTGTACGTTCAGAGGATTGGTAATATGGTTGTATGAACTAATTAGTTTTAAACATAAAAAAGTAAAATACAAAATAATAGAGACCTTCTCAAACGAACATACTAGGTTAATTGTTTAGCAATGCAGGATCATGCAAAATTTAGCTTAATTGGTTGGGAGCTTTTGCGTGTCACTAAATAGAGTTTACCATGCAAGGCAGACCCGACTGCGCGCCAATTTTACTGTTTTGAGTCCACAATTCACCGAGTTCACACTTGACTTATTCATCTGCATATAAAATAGTTCGTTGATGGGATTTCCTTAAGACGGTATATTGATGTTGATTTAAATTTACTAATTTTCGCCAAAATGTAATAAAAAGAGGACATGAGATTTAAAATTTAAAATTGTTACCATACACCTATTCAGGTTACCGAATAAATGATCATGAAAACAGTAATAACTACAAAAAATTCTCCGAGTAAAAAATTTAAAACGATCTAAAATATTTGTTTCATAAACCTCTGTCTTTTTTACCTATCTAACGTCAAGTCAGATGTTTTTATTTATAACAATACACATGTTTTTCACACTTGTTAAAGAAAACCTAATGAAATCATCTTCATTCCTCAGTTATACCGCTCTGCAAATTATTTTTAGTTTACGAATCTTTCGTGGCTTTTTGTTTTTGGCACTTTGAAATTTACACGTTTATTGAAATTTGAACGTTAACTATTTCCCTGACTAGACTGTTATTCAAAGCGCAATCAATCTATTTGACTGACCTCGATACAAACATTTTATTTTTTAAATATTGTTATTATCATTTATAGCCATTATAGGCCTAATGTTATTTTTACTTGTTATGTTTTGCGTTACACAGTGTTTAACATTTGTGAGAATCCTATCCTATACTCTTATACGATAAATGTTATCTTGTATGCGTGTATATGCTTTTATGTTTGCTTGTTTGCACAACGATCTCAAAAACGACTCCGAGAATTTCCATGAAAGTCTGGAAATAAGTAATTTATGACTAAAAAAACATGTTCTATGCAGATTTATTGGCCAGGGAAAATCGAATAACATTATAAAATGAATTTTAAAGTTGTAAATTTTTAACATTGGCCTTATGAGTTACCATGATAGCAACGAAATAAACAAGGAAACTGTAAACAAATCAAGTAATCATAACAGATGTTTGCAAACTACAGCCATATCTAGGAAAATACAGCGTGTGGGATGAAGGTTGCACGGAGAAATAAAAAAGTATACTTATACACATTAATATTTTTGAATTGTTTTTTAGTAATTGGATGAATTGGTAAGTATAAATCAATACCGAGCAAGCTCGGTCCAATAGGTACTGTATCAATCCAAACATTATGTAGGAAATAGTCTCTTTGAAGAGTATAGACTACTAAAAATATACCTTATCTGGTATCACATATAATAGACTATTTTTTAAACAAGCATTGCACTAACAATCGTCATTCAGAAAGTATAACCGCGCGTACAAAGAGAAATTTTTCCAAATGAAACAGTGGTCCTATACAAGGAGACTCGTGGGCCAAGGAAGGTATTAATCAGGAGGTTGCTGGCAGTCAACGAGCCGTGAGATATTACCTAGACCGGGGTAATCAGCCTCAGGACTTCTGCCGCACGTCCCAAATTTAAGAATACGTTAGCTCTGGGTTTGTTATATTTTATACTTTTCTTGAAATGGCGACCTACCCAGGTAGATATTTTAAGCCAAGTATGAATGACAGATGAGTGAAGGATGATTGTGGCGTGATCTTGTAGTCTTGTAACTGATGACTAAGGCCGACATGTCCCTTAACAGGACTGTTACTGTTAATTAATAGCCCAACAGCCAATGGCAACTAAGACCTAAATTTTAATGTGGGATCCGAACCACAATTTTGCCTGGTTTACAAATTACGAACTGGTCTAATTACGGTACTATGAACGTAGTATACATTAGTGCTAAGAAGTTTACCAAAATCGTAGTCACGTCGCGGTACCCGAAAATCGATGTATTTTCGTCCAAAATTTCTGTTCTTAAAAATTTCGGGGGAATGTCCCCTTTATCCCCCCCTGGGTTCGCCCCTGTCACCCAGCGAAAATAGGTCTTGCTCCCTCCCATGCTATAGGACAAGAAACTCAAAACAGACCACTGTCTTTCGAATTTCCATAAATTAACAAAAATTAAAGAGTTATAAAGTCTTATAAATTATTTGGAACTTGCAAAGACATTTCTTTTTGCCTCTGCCTTTTGCTTATCACCCCTCTGTCGGTGTCGGCCGATAAGCTATCACAGTGGCTGAGATCTTGCGAGTTGACCTCGCGGTCACTCTAGATTTGAGACCGAGCGCGTCGTCTACAGAAAAGCGCCAAAACTCAGCGACATAACTTCTTCGCTGTCTCGCAGTTACTTACGTAAGTACATAAATAACTCTGATAGTATAACAAATTTAAAAGATGCATTTCTGTAATCAGGTGTATATTCCTGTCAGTAAAAAACGTTAAAACTTGTCCAATTTTTTTGCATTGATTATTGTCTTATTTTTTAACAGAAATAAAGGGTTTTCACGTTAATGTTGAATATTACATTTAACTGTAACTAATAAAAATCAAACCGTTTGTATATAGGCATAAATGAAATACTTTTTTAAGGAAAGTATTTAAAAGTGAATTATCAATCCTTTTTGACTTAACAGACCACTCTTAAAGTTACATTAATGGAAATGTTTAAAATAAAACTTCATTTTCGTGTTATTAATATACGCATTGTTTTTGTTTTGCGCGATGGATATTACAATTTAGTTTATTAATATACTTTTGATTTAAATATTATATTGATGAAACCAGTTAGTTGACTGAAAGGTATTGAATAGCATATTCGTATTAAATTTCATAACAAGAGTAAAAAGTGAGTGATAGCATATTCGAGACCATATTATGTTTGAAATCCGAGGTTTATCAAGCCCTTCAGTCGAGAATATGCAAACCACTTTCACTCGAGTTTTGAACGAAACTTGAGATAATTTTCGCTGCACAAACCAATGATTTCTAATTGTAGTGTAGCGAAAAGTAATTCTCAACTCAAAGAAAGTAAGGTCTGTTTCATTCTCTATGCAGTTGTACCTGGGCGGTATTTGGGTTTCCAAATGGTAAGTGATAAAATGTATCATTATATATGCGTTCTGCTTATTAAAAATCGTATTAGAAGTGATGAATTGTAACTTGTTCAATAGTTTCCCGTAGTAGGGATATAAAAAATACAAACAGTGAAAATTTAAAATTGCTCTTAAGTATACACCCACTTTAAGAAGTAATCTCCAGCCGACGAAAATTAGGCTATTTCAGAATATTAAGTTATACCCAAGTAACAATGAAACAACTTTACAATAATGTAGATTTCTCAGCACTGTAAAACACTGCATATGGAAGGCTCGAGGGGCGTTTTGTGAGTTTCATTGATATTGGCCTAATACATTATTCATTTCCTGGTCGATTTGCGTAAGTCCTCCACATTATACATCACGGAATAGTTTGGAGCTACCTGTGGTAAAACTCAATATTGCTTGCACTCAGGTTGAACTGAATCTGGCAAATTAAAATGTTACCTAAATAGTACTTTGTACATCACATAACACCTATTATTCAAGGGTTACTCCAAAATAAGTAATGTTAAAATCTTAGCGTTCCAAGATTTTCATCTCAATCAAAACAGAACGAAAACAAAAAAAACCCTAAGCCAAAAATTGCCCAACAATTGTCACTGCCTGACAATAAATGTATTTAACTAAGGATCCTTTGGCCATCATTTGATTTTGTATTAATAGTTTATATTCAATTAATTAAATAGATCACTACATAATAATTAAAAGTCTGAGATGAAAAAAGTAAAAATAGAATTCGAAACAGTTTTTTAACTTAACTTATTTGAGCTTTATTGTTTTTTTTTTAACTTTAGTATTCAAAGTAATGACCAGCAAAATATTGAATCTTTTTACTCTAGTGAAAAGGAACTTTTGCTTTATTTTTTACATTCCAAACAGTCATTATCATAACCATACATGAAGATTCAGTGAAATAAAAGTTTTTCATGTAGGATTCACCTAACTTTGGACCACAAGTATGGAGAATAAAGTTGACCCATTGTAGAATGTTTATTTATTTAATTAAAACGACTTTGCTTTATTTTTTACATTCCAAACAGTCATTATCATAATCATACATGAAAATTCCGTGAAATAAAAGTTTTTCATGTATTATTGACCAAACTTTGGACCACAAGTACGGAGAATAAAGTTGACCCATTGTAGAATGTTTATTTATTTAATTAAAAGTACTTTTTATGCATTCGACGAAATTGTAATTCGTTCATTAGTATTGAAAACCATCCTCGAGAATGTTTTAGTGACTTGGAAATACAATGGCAATAGCTGTTATAACACTAGCTAACTAACTAGCCGTTATCACAGTCGTTGTTTGGTAATTTTATGTTTTCTACCAACACTATACATTATTTCCCATATCGAATCCACCGTGATGTATCGTAAAACCAATTATAAAATTACCTTAAGTCCACAAAAGTTATAAATAACGAAAAAAAGATGTTAGGGTATAAGGTATACAGGCTACAGAAGCTATGGACTGATGTGTTACCTCTTTGAAAACTGATATCACCACTATTCCCATTTAAGGTTTACACAACTTGATTTGAATTAAAATCATCAAAACATAACTCTATCGCATGTCCATTAATTAAATAATTAAAAACAAGTCTATTGCTATTTGCATGAGGTTTCCGGTCAAATATAAAACTTCTTGTGCGTGGTTGGGAAAGAAGTAATATCTACCTCTTAAGCTAAATTATTTTGATTTACCGATAAAAACAAAAAAATCTGTCTTGAGGAGTGATTGCATCTTAAACTACAATAGTCAGTCAGATAATTAATTGCCAGAGCCATGATTTAACAAATTAATGTCTATTGTGAAACATTATTTGATAAGATTTTTAAATATAAATACATTAAAATACTATATTTGTAAAAACATTTTTGAAATCTGCTGTTAGATGTAGGCTACCCATCAACTGACAAGTAAATTGATTTTTTTAATATCTTTTGACAAAATTAAATGAATTATCATTCAATAGTACGTTCACTTTTACAAGCGATTCAACAAAAACTTTAGTTTAAAGTCATTTGTGTGAAAGCACTCCACATGTCATCATTTGATACTAAACAAACGGGCATTCAACACCTTCCAGCATGGCTCTCGTTCCAGACGAAACAGCCGCTTCTTTACACCTGCTAACCTAGACCTACCGACTGCGTGGTGTCTGCTCCCGTGGGTCGCGGCGCCCCCGGCGTGCTTCCGGTGGAAAGGGTGCATCGCCGAAATCTCTTATCACTTCAACTTTGTAAAAAACAGAACAACAATAGTGGAGCGGCCCGGCGGAGTGGCTCCGCTCCTTGATCGATTTTGGCGAGAGTGGGGGGTTGGGGGAGGGGAAGGGGGTGGGGGTGGGAGAGGGGTGGGACTGCAGATAACCCCATTCATATCCGTGCCTCCCCCGCCCTTCTTATCATCCCACTTCACATCCCAACCTTCTCTTCCACCGATAGATTGTACCCTGGTATACGGCATCTGGTTGAAATGAATAAATTGGCATAACGGTACGGGTATCTTAAATACCCCAAACTTGGAGATTTGGGTTGGAAATTGTAAAATCATAATAGTTTGGTATTAGACATAAATTAGAATTAAATACTTAATTTTGAGGTAAAATGGAGGAAAAGGAAAACTTGTTTTTTTAACTCCCGGCGCTAGGGTTGGTAATAAACATAAGTAGTTACACTTATGATGAATATTAAATGTTTGCAAGCAAACAAAAATAATAGGTATTTTGTATAATGTCAGCAGATTAATTAAATTATATATTTTATAAATTGTAAAACAATTTAAAAGCAGCTATCCAACGAAGTACCTATTTCTTACGTTCATGTAAATTACTGGGAATTAATAATATGTTTAAATTAAGTCTAAATAAGTTGAAATCCAATTAATACTATACCTTTTAAAGCAGAAGGTAGTAAAAAATCTTCATCTTCTTTGGATTCATGAAATAAACATGATTGTTTTTCATGGCTGAAGCAATCACAATATATGTGTACGAGCGTCTGAAAATCAATCTTCACTCCTCTGTCAGTTAACTGTCTATAAAACCACAACATCCGATCGATGTTGACCATTTGACTTTTAAGAACTGATTGCTTAGACGCTTTATTCACTGCAGCACAGAGTCTTGACCATTTTTCTCGGGAAAAGTGAGTAATTGGCCCCTTTTGAGTATTTTCTGAAGTAAGCGGGGTGGCATGGACTGTTCGGATTAAAAATTCGTGAACCATAATTTCAAGCACTGATTTTACTGGGAAATTCGTTTGTTTGTATTCCTTAACGAGATGATCGATTCTTAGTTCTTGTGCCAATAATATTCTGTTATTAAAACTTTCTGGTGTTCTAGGAAGTTCGTCATCCATAGACTTGAGGGTTGATTTCAATCCCTGTAAAATACACCTCCGTTTTACAACTGCTAAATATAAAATAATTAATATGCCAAAAAATCACACCACTAACTGTAAAACTTACCGATCTGAATAAATATTCCCTGACTAGAGATGCACCCAAATTCTGAATGTACTTCACTCGATCTTGTTCCACCATATTGATACTAAGTTCTAGCCTCTGTACTAGGTACGGGGTGGTTTTTACTTATGTCTTTCTTTAGTAAATACATTTTCCGCCGGAGTCTTTAAAAATAAGTAAGGACGCATAAAAGTTATTTAAAAATAAATTAATAATTTAATTCCTGGACCAAAATAGACTATTTAACAATTTTATTAATTTTTATATTATTTAAATTGTAGTCTGCATCCCGCCAGTCATCTGTTTTATTGATGGCCACGATATCACTGCTGACTAGCGGTTCAGTTTGGAAGTTGGTGCTATTTCCACGGTGTGGCTAGTGGTGGAGATTTAGGAGATATTGGAGCTGTATAATTTTCCTCATTGTTTTGTGGTGATAAAAACTGTATCAGCTATGTTAATTAGAAACATTTTTTCATTTAAAGCGATATTATTATAGCATTTTTTGTGACGGGTGTGTTTGTAGTCTGTAAAAAACGGCTCCTACTGTGCGGTGTGACCATCATGGCTTCATCGAACAGGGGAATCCAAATAGGTTCAGCATGGTTTCAGCGCAAAATGAATTTGAGGCCTCAACACAGAGGAGTGCATCTAGTGACAGAAGAAATTCTCAGGCAAATGCCAGAAATATGTCAATTTTCTGTTGGACTGTTTCATGTACAGAGTAAGTAAATTTACCTTAATTCAGGCCTAGGTTATCAGATGGGTTTGGTTAGAAATAATGAAAAACACTAGAGGGGCTAATTAATTGGTCTCTTATGTGAATTAAAGGTTTATATTTGTTTAAAGATGCATCATATTGAAATTCCTTCATGTTGCATTGCTCATAAATGGATAGGATTTTGATAATAGAATAATATCTCAACATTTACCCTATACACTAGTTCTGTCAGTGATGAGAAAGAGGAAGACTACATTTTGTTTTCTTTACCTGTTATCCACTTGTTTACCTCAAGACAACACAAAGTAGGCCTAAGGCTGAAAATGGCTAAAGGGGTTTGCTGTTTAAGTTATGGCCTAAGTAGGCCTAATTATTTTATAACAATTAGTCACAATTTAAGGACTTCTTAAGTTTTAAAATTCAAAATACATTGATTTAACTGCAATTTAATCAGGTCTAGGCTTAATAAATCTATTGCCCAAATAAAGAGCCATAGGTTCCTATTAACACCTTTAGGCTATCATCATCTAAGTTAAGCCCTACCTAGCTGGGCTGCCTTTTATGATTTCTCCAAAAGATTTAACATTGTAGACCAACTATTTCGAGGAACATCTGATCATTATAAAACATCGTTGTACACATAGGCCTAAGCCACTTTTTTTAGTGTAACTTAATCCATGAAAGGTAGATTCTCGCACAATATCTCATCATCATTGAAATCGGACCTACTTATCGTGGGAAATATAGTCATCATTGAAAAAGCTGCTAAGCAGCATGTGTTCCACTTTTAGGCATTTAACTTAAAGCTGGGCTGTACTTGATGTGGGTAAATTCATTTAATTGAACTTAATTGTCATTGTCAAAATGAGATCTGGTTTCATAACCGAAAAAGCCTTTCCTCGGTCTTCTCTTGAAGCCTTCCTGATGGTGATAGGAGGATAGGACTGGCTTTTAAGGGTCAGTCCTAATTACAAATTATTTTAAATTTCAGAAGGCCCTAGCTTGCAAATTTATTTAACTTAGAAGGCATATTGATCTCCCATTTAGGATTGCTATAGAATCGGCAGTTATTCTCTCAGCAAATTAACTTACTTGTCATGTACTCCAGTTGTCATTTTTTTTAACTTGTTGAAGCCTAATAGGGTCTAGGTTGAATTTATTTTTTTAGTTTTTTACACTGTGAATAAATTGGATACTGCTTTCATCAACCATTAACTTATAAAAGTTAGCATAAGTTAAGTGGTTTAATGTTTAAAAAAACTTGTTTTCCATCCGACACAGTGCAAGCAAAAGTAAATTTTGTTCGTGGGTCTAATCTAGGCTATAGTACATGTAAAGTTAAAAACCTTCACGCTCTGTAGATATTTGGTTTCATAATTTAATACTTTCTTACCTTTCGTACCAAGAGTGAGTAGCCTAAATTAAATTGCAGACTTTTTAGGTTAAATAAGCCCTAATCTTTATAAAACTACTTGATATCTAGAAAAACGCTTTCTGAAGCATGTTTCCAGATTTTTACAGGTAAGTTTAGGTACTCAATAAGAAAAATATAGGCTATAATTTCTTTCCGTGATTCATTAATAGGGTCTAGTTTTAATTCAAGCTAGTTTTAATGTTTTTTCTAATGATTTAAATTTCTTTTGATCACACATTAAAAATTATCTCCTAGGCTACATTTAGCACGCTCATAGGTAGGCCTATATCTTTAAGCCCTACCAATCCCCTCTAAACAAAGTTTGGCAGCACAAAATTAAAAATAGGGGAATAGCCTGGTTACTGTTAAAAATACTTTTTTGATTAAAATGTAATCAAGAAATTCAATATATTTAAGACTATGCCGAGAGTGCCCCAGATACAAAATCTCTTGCATTAGTGTGCAGGAGAGAGGTAGAACTTAGAGCACACCCTGATATAATTACAGCTAATCTAACCTACTAGGCCTCCTACCTATTAAATGTTCGTTGTGAAACTGATCTGAAAACAAGCACACAGTCATCATTGTAGTTCATCGGTGTTGATCATTGTTGTTTATCACACAGTTAGGTGAGTAAGCCACCCATAAAAATAATTTCTTTACATGGCACTGGTACAGTAATTTAATTAATTGCATTATGAAAAATGAATGTGTGTACGTCACATTTTCTGTGATATGAAATTTACATGCTAAAAGGTTTAGGATAATTTCTTAGAATCAAAAATAGCTGTTGTTTCCCCTCCTCATGTTTTGGATACAAAGTAAATCAGCACAAGTATTTTCTCCATAATGCCATAGCAATATGGGTATACCCCAACTGAGCACAGTGGTGAGATTTTTGATGAGGGTTAGTTTTATGACACCCGAATGGTCCACCCCAACTGAGCACAGTGGTCATTTTTGGGGTAAACCCCAACTGAGCACAGCGGTCACAACTAATCAATACTCCACATCAGCCTAGAGAGACATTTTTATTAGGCTACAAATCTAATTAATAAACTAAACACTAAATAAATAGTATTAGGACACAAAACATATATAGCCTAGTATTATTTAATAATAATAATAATAATATATAGGGCCTATGTCATATATATTTTAACAAAGTAATATATATGGGCTGTATTATAAGTAAATAATATTAGGCGAATACTAATAATATTTAAACAAATTTAAAGCTCAACAAAATAAATAAATGTAGCATACTGTTAGAGCGTTCAAATTTATAGTTTACGACAATAAGTTATCTTAACAATAACAATATCCTAACACAATAAGTTTTCAAAGATGAAATAATCATTAGAATAAGAAAACCTGTGGGCATTGAACCATCTACCTGCACTGAGGGAAAATTTCTTACCACTTCCGACAGGGGAGGTTTTGCGGAGGTTCGGGAGAATGGTTTGTTTGGTACCGCGGTAAGATAAGAATGCAGTTTAGAAAATCCCCTTCCCCTAAACCTGGTTCAAGAACTTCTGTCTTGGGGTCTTTAATATAATATCTAGTACATCTTAACTAGAAGAGGCTATATACCAAGTTTATCATGATATGTTAATAAATAAGGAAGATATCGATTGTTTTTATTTTCCATATGTAGGGATAACATGGGGATTAAAACTGATGGATTGATTGAAATATGTAATATTTTGCAATTGAAATTTGCTGAGTATGCATGTTTGTTGCAACGGGGTACTTTTAACTAGTTCTATTAGATCAACTACTGTGTTCGTAAAATTATTACCTAGTATAATTCTACGAATGTTGTTATTATTATATTTTACTACTTACTATTGTTATTATTATATTTTGTAGTCTTATTCCCCTTTAAGTAGGTTAGAAAATCTGTCAATGAAAGTATTGGGGGAAAGATTGTTTTGATATGTAATAAATTAAATACCCCCGTTGCAGCACCTGCCTACTCAGCGAATTTCAAATGCAAAACAACATATTTCAATCCAACATAGCAAGATTTGACATGTTTTGGTAAGCTCCATAAGAATAACATGAGGAATGAGTATGCAGGTTTGCTGCTACAGGTATATTAAAACTGGGTGGTTTTAATTCAATATTCAGTAGATCTGAACTAGAAGAAGCTATTTACCAAGTTTTATCAAGATATGTTGAGAAATAAGCGAGATATAGAATTTTATTTATTTCCCATAAGGTTAACATTGGGACAGCGTACTGTGTTTACCACTTTCAATATCTCAGTAACCAATGGACATAGAGCAGTGATTCAAAGTACTAAATTGTTTGTTTTTTTGAGCTGAATTCAATGGTGCTAACAAAAATTCGATAAATTTTATTTTCCTATATAAAAAACTCAAAAAACCCATTTTCGGGGGAGTTTATCCCCCAATACCCCCCCTTCGGTGGTCCGATCGGGCTGGTTTACGAACTCGTCCGAGGGATTACCACTTTACATGGCTGTACGAAATTTCATTAAGATCGGACCATTTTTACGGCCGATATCGTGCTTACAGACACATATATATATATATAGATGTATATATATATATATATATAAAATTCTAACGAATGGTGTTTTCTGCTTCTGGTGGCCCCTAAACGAAAAGTTATCATGGTCTTGGGCTTAGGTCTTACCATGAGACCTACGGTAATAGCTTCTTCCCTATAGGGGAAATTCGCTAAAACAACATATATAATTTATAATGCAGTGTAATAGAATGGAAAGTTTCATAACTTTCATTTGAATAAATTAGTACAGAAATATTGTAATAATGTTTAGATATACATAGGCCTAATATATATAAGTAAATATATTCAAACTAATGGTGTTTTTTGCATCTAGTGCTTTATAGATATCCTTTTTACTCTCTATTACTTTTTAAGCTAATAAAAACATTTATGATAAATTATAATGAATATATCATAATCATAATTTCTAATATAATTAGAAAGGTATCTATTTTTTTTTTTTTTGTTGGTATCAACAACAGAAAGGATTGCTAAGAAAAGTGTTGAATTTTCGCACATCATATAATTGGTAAGCCATCAAAAGAAGATTAATTTAGATGGTTTGTTCAATCCTTCAATAAAGCAAGCGCTAACTGTCAGGGCTGTTATAGTTAAAGTTCTATGGGCTGTTAGAGCCGAATCTGACCGCTGTGCTCAGTTGGGCGTGTGCTGAGAGGGATTAAAAGTTACCACTGTGCTCAGTTGGGAGGTTGATTTTGACAGGTTTCTGACCGCTGTGCTCAGATGGGGGTTGCCCAGCAATACGGTAGGAAAAAGTTTGAATTCTCCACAACCCTGCACATGACCATAAAAAGCTTGCATTACATATGAAAGGATCTCAGCCTACCACTGGTCTGGAACCTCTGGTGTTTATCCCTAAGTGGGTTTTATACATAGATTTATAAACACCCACTTAGGCCTACTATAACTCTTGAGAAAACCATAAGTCTGCCACCCATCAGCTGAACCTCATAGCGATACTTGAATGATAGGTGTCGGTGAGACAATTTGAGGGAAAATATTAGTTTTTTGAAAAATGTTCTCTAATGGCACAAATATACAGAAAAAGACTGAAAAGCTAATGCATTTGTTTTATTTAGTTAGGCTTCTTGTTTATTTAACAGCTGTCCTCTAATATACAGTGTACGGTCAAGATGAATAGAATAAAACCAGGTGATTCCATTTTAACCCGCCATCACTGACCAGCTGATGTAGATATAAATACGTCATCAAATTTATTTTCCTTCAATTGTATTTTAGTTCAGAATTCATAGCTGGAAGTAGACGCGAATGAATACATCATAAGAACAAACATAAGTTACGGGACCATCTATTTTTTTCTACTCATCTTGGTGTACGGTACTTAAAACCTGAATTGCGATAGGATCCCTAATTTTATACATTAGGGATCTTGGAAACCTGAGGACAACAACTCCCAAACATGCTATAAATGCAACTTTAAGCTGGGTGAATTTCTAGTGATCAGAAAAGTTTCAGAAAGTTGGGGCACAAAATTAAATTAGAAGTTCTGGTAAGCTGAAAAGCTAAAAATTATAATTGGAAGGTATGATTAGGTCTATATAATTTATCCGTTCATGAGTTATATTCTTGTAAAATCTATCAACCAACCAAATATGAACCTGAAATTAGGGCTGTTAAAAATAGGCCTACCCCTTTACAGCAGAACTGCCGATTAGTGCAGCTTGGTTTTACGAAACATTCATGAAACCATATCAAAGTAATAATGTAAAAAATATCTCAAAATCTTTCAGCAAGAAAGGTAAAATCATGGCCCCTCTTCAATACATCGTTTTGTAATAATTTGCAAATATTTTAGATGTTTTTGAGCTTCGAGTGAGATGTGTTTCGCGAAACCAAGTTGCATTAATGTCATAAGACCTTAATCAGTAAATATTTTATGACTTTTTTTTAAAGAATAAGATGGGGAACACGTATGGAGGTTTACTGGTGCAGGTAGGCCTATAAGAAACTGGGAAGTTTTGAGTGGTCACTTGTCGATTAGAAACCTTTACAATGACCAACCCCTCTTTCAACACGTTTGATGACATTGGCCTTAGGCCTGCATTAAAGAAATTGATTCTTAAAGCTTTGTTCTAGGGTATTTGCATTTCGTAGGTATGATATGCTTCATATCGGTGGTGTAAATAGGATTTTTAGTTTTGAAGGGGGGGGCATAAGCAAAACTACATCAAACAGTTAGTACAGTAGAGTCCTGCAAACCCGGAATTCGATAACCCGGAATTCTGGATAACTCGGAAAGCCTGCCAGAGCAATAAAGTGCACTGAGATTAAGGCCAGATCATGGTGTGACACATATATAAAACAGTTTTGGTTTTTCTTTAAGTTTTTTTGTATAGCTAATAATGTAGTTTTTGTATTTTTTACTATGCAATAAATAAATTATTTCTCATAGAAATAACAGAAACTGTTCTTATTTTTACTCATTTCCCGATAACTCGGAAAATTCACAAACTTGGACACCGTTCAGTACACATTAGTCCGGGTTTGTGGGACTCTACTGTACTTCTGAATAATATTATTTAACAACTCTTAGTGGTTGATTGACAATCTAATGACTCCATTTATTTAGGTCATTGGTTCCGATAGTCGACAGGACGAAGAAAAAGTAAGCACTTAAAGTCTTAATTAATAGACTTTTAAAGAAATTTCCCTAGTACTACATTGGTCATGGCACTTCTACTATTTCTTATGCTGTTGTGTGTTTTTGCAGTACTTCATACCTCAGCGAGTTTAGCACTAAATGAAAGTTGGGACCCGGATGTAAGGTGAGTAAATTTACAGGGTTAAAACCTATTTTACGAATCATCGTTCTATAAGCCTAGTTTTTAAGTCATAACCCGAAAAATGTTGTCCTAATTATCATTAAAAATGATGAAAATGCCTGTTAAAACATAAAATGTAAGAATTTAAATATAGAATGTGATGGTTTTCAGTACTACAGTAGAACATTTATAAGAAGTTGCTCTAGGTGATTCTGGAAAGAGTCTCGTTATCAAGGGAGTCTTCTTATTGAGGTTTGTGTTAACAAGACTTTGAGTGCCATTGCAGTATTGAGAGAACTTGAAAAGTGCACTTTTTATCAATTTTCGTGTTATCGAGTGTTTTCTTATCGAAGTTCTACTGTATTTGCTGGTGTCAAATTAGGCGATCTTATAATGATTTAGGTTACTGAATCTAAAACTAATAATTTGATATCAGTTTCCATTGCAAAGGATGGTAATAAAGAGTTTGAAAGGTAAGCCCGTCCTAAGTATTTATAGGATTTTTTAACAAGCTTTTTATTACTGAATTCTGGAGCTTCCTAGCATCCAGAAGAAGTGGGAGTGTGGGTCCAGGAAGTCCTTTCCAACTTTAATGCTTTTGGAAAGACTTCCTCTCTGCATTCCAGTTAACCAGTTATTGGGTTTCCTCTGTGGGTCCTACATTATGCTAAGGGTCTCGATATGTCTAAAGAGCTAATTAGAGATATGTTAAAGGGAATGTGGTTAGAAGTATGTTAGTCTACACTATGAATAACCGAAAGTTTAAGTAAATTAGCTCAGACAGTTAGTGTTTATTGTCACTGTTATAAAATTGTGGACAGTTCAATCAGATCACAATGAATTGGCTTGGGACAGATGGCTTCTGGAAAAGTTAATTTTTCCAATGTTTTAATTGTTTCTGAGAATCTGTGTTGCCATTTTGAGTAATATTGTATTAAGGAGGTACAAGAGATTGTTAAGTGTTCAACCTTAAACTGATTTGATTAACCATGACTGTATATAAATTATGGTTGATTCTCATCGATAAAAGTAATAGATTTAGTAAAAAAAATTATGACACAATTTTGATGTTCTCTATCAGGTGCTTACAGCACACTCACCAAGATAAAGTGAGACCAAGCAAAGTCAAGTTTGTATCTGTGTGTCGTGCGTGCATGCGTGCGTGTGTGTGTGTGTGTGTGTGTGTGTGTGTGTGTGTGTGTGTGTGTGTGTGTGTGTGTGTGTGTGTGTGTGTGTGTGTGTGTGTGTGGGTGTGTGTGTGTGCCTGGCTCAAGTGAATTGTTCAAGTAAGCTGTATTTGTTTTGATTTAGTTTTTGCTGACATTTGTCATCATTGATTAATTATTGTTGTAAGCTGATTAAAAGGATTTTGACCCACAAAAACCTCGTTTACAATTCAATTTTGTTTGCAGGGATGACATGGAGATGATGTTAAATAAAATAGTGCCTGAGGTAAGATTAAATTTTATTATTAGGCTCTTCCTCATTTTTGACTTTGAGAAGTCTAATCTGTTAGGCAATTTATGTTAGTATAAGTATTAATTTTGTAAAAATCATCCCAATATCATGGCTAGCCTACATTTTGCGTATTATTCCATTCTCAAGCGTTATGAGGGATTAAAAATTAGGTTCCTATTTGGCTAACAAAAATCAAACACCAAACGCTGTCAATGAATGTTCCGTCATAAATAGGCAACTCAAAAGGAAGCATTTCCCAAATTTCCATTTGGGAAATGCTGAATTCAAATTTTTTACCAAACTGTAAAAATATAGTATTAGTTTACCGGAATTTTCTAAAACAATTTTTTTGTTTCCCCTCACAACACCGCTGGTTATAGTATTATAAAAGTATTTTAAAAATTATCTAACTGAAATACAAAATTAAAAAGCTTTCAGGTAGATTCCACAGCATTGTAGCTACAATGCAGAATATCAACCATTACGTATTGGAACACCTCCGTACCAAAGAAAAATCCCTTTTTACCTCTGATGACCTTTAACCTTTTGCATGAGGGCTTGAAGATAATTACATAAAACTCTCTGGCATGAGTGATATGTTTTATTCAGAGATGGGGTTTAACAAACTTTTGGGTTTAACGGAATAATTACCAACAACTGTTAAGTTACCTTATTCCATTAGTCTAAGTGACTGTAAGGTCTAGAAGGAGACAAAACTGTTACGAAACTGTTACGAAAGTAAGGTAGCGGTTACCATTATGAAAATGCGGCACTAGGGCTTCACCAAAGCCGTACCCAGGAAATTTTTTTGGGGGGGTTTGGTCAGGGCCGGCGGGTGAATTTTTGGCTCGGCAAAAGTGGTAACTTTTTTTTTTTACTTCCGTGTGTGCTTTCCGGCGCCTTTATCGTCGTTTTGGACCCTTTTCAACTGTTTCCGGGCCCCTCTCCATTTGCTGAGGGGCTTTTGGGGGGGTTTCGGCTATTTTGGGGGGGTTTTCACCCCCATTTACTACGTTTTCAATACTATTTCTACTGTTTCGGGGGGCGTTCTGACCCCTAGCCCCCCCATTGGCTACGGCCTTGGGCTTCGGCATCAGATAAGCTGATAGGCCTACAGCTGGAGTTTGACTGTGCATCGGTGAAAAACCCTCGTACTTAAATGCCCACAAGTATCCGGCCCCAGGTCCTAACCAGTTAGAGATCAGCTTTCCCGAGCGAGTCATATTATGGTTGGGGCTGAGATGGCGGCGACAAGGGCCCTGACTGCGCTGCCTAATACAGACATTGTTCTATTATAAAATATCCTAACCGGCAAAATGTAAGATTTTTTGGCTTAGGGTGGATTATCTGAAGTACCGTACAATCATTTACAGGCAATTTTTAGTCCCCCTAAGGTTAATTTTACAACACAAGGACAACAACCTGTGCTTTGAAATATTTTTTGGATTATTTATCGATAACCACAACCTGTACGGTTGGTTATTTTGTTTTGTTCCATTTACAATTCGTCCATGTGTTATTTTTGTTTTTAGTTTGAATGAATTTTCAACGGCTGTAAACAACTCAATTTTGTCAACAGTAATCTGAAATAAAAAACCCATCCTTTCCAAAAATAGAAGTAAAATAATTTTGGCATCTTATTTCACTTTTTTCTTTCTCTTCCCTATTATATTTTGGAGAAAGTATTGTTTTCACCAAAATCTGAAGTAAAGTTGGTATTAGAGATTTGTTTTTAATTAACGCCCTAAATTTTGCAAAAAAGTGATTTTTGTAATGGTATCTGTCTGTCCACCTATTTATATAAGGTCGTAACCAGGGCTAGGTGCAACACCAATGGCCTGTTTTGATGAAATTCAACATCTAAGTTACCAAACTAGAAGAATCTTCAGGCTTTGTTTTCATTTTTCAATTTATAAATTTTTAGGGTAGGGAATCTCTAAAAGTCTCAAGGAAAATAAAAAATAAAAAATTTCTCAAACACTCCCCAAGTAGGCCTAACGATTATGATAAATCTGTCATGGTTTAATAGAGAAAGTATGTGACTTTTATTTATTTTTAAGGATTCGCTGTATTAATTGGATATTCTTGGTTACAGGGTTTAAACTACAGACATTCATGTGAAGGCCCTGATGACATGGTGAGAATACTAAATACAATTATATCATAGCCTAAGGTACTGTTGATTATGTTGTTCTAAAAGTCAGTCGAATTTCTGTACAACAAGAACTATTCAGTTTTTTTGGTCTTAAAGTTTATCCTAATAAAGTGTTATATAATATTCCAGGAGCTGCAACCCTAAAATAATAAATTTTAATCCAAAAGGAAGGCTTTTCGGGTTGTGAAGCCAGGAGTTTCTTAAAGCTGTTTTAAGATAACTTATTTGCAGGTATGCCAGAAAGAAAGGTCAAATTATTATGTGACATGTACTGTAATATGTTTGCTTCTTAAGACAACAAAACAAACTAATAAAAACACTCATTAGCTTTTGTGTAAGACAAGAAATAAAGTTTAATTACATCTATATTACAAAACTTGAAAATTTTTGAATCTGAACTTAGGCACATAGATTTCAAGTGTGTATTGTTAATTTCCAGCTTATTTGTGTAAAATGAGCAACACAAACAAGTCTAAAGAATTACGAAATATTTTATTTAATGAGCTACGAGGT
The DNA here is from genome assembly GCA_035578135.1 of Flexamia atlantica. NCBI lineage: Eukaryota > Metazoa > Arthropoda > Insecta > Hemiptera > Cicadellidae > Flexamia > Flexamia atlantica. The sequence goes on along the minus strand of JAQJVK010000002.1, from coordinate 8,138,971 downwards.
TGTGCTAGAAAGTAAAGAACGTTTAGTCTCTGCGTCTAGCACTATTGCCTCCCATCTACGACTGAGTGTGCAACTGAAAGCTACACTTTTGAACTTAATTTGAGCTGAACCTCATTGCAAATGATTGTACATTCCTTTCTTATGTTTCAAGAATTGCCAAAAACGTAAGTGACTGATTGCAACAGTGTTTTTTTGGACCACAAAAGTTTGCTCCATGTCTAATTTATCTCTAAAGGGGAAAAATTAATTGAGTCTACTGAGAAACAGTCCCTACAATGTTGTGAAATGAGCCAAACATGCAACATTGAAAAAATATCAAAAAGTTGTGTTCCTGGTCTGAGATGAAGCTCTTCCTTGCAGCAGCAGCAAGCAGTTTTGCAGAACTTCGCTGCATAATGGGATATTTTGGGATAAGTCCTTCATAATCCGTATCCAGTCTCTAGTGATAACTTTTCTTTTTTTCAAAGTCAAGAGAACTTTCAGGCAGGAAAGTACAGATGATAAAGAACTGAAAGAAGTAATACTACAAAGGAATTTCCACTTGGCGGGAGTTTCAATGGCACTGCCTTTTTGAAACACTGTAAGAATGAAGTGTGTGATAACTTGGCAATGAAACTGCTCAAATTGAGGTCTGGAGTGGGGCTTTCGGCTGCAAACTCAATTACTAATAGGAATTACTAATACAGTGCAGTTGTTTGGGACACCGAAGCAACAAAACCTTCTTTACAACCTGGATGCCCTTGTATTTTACAATATCATTACCAAAGCTGATCGCCGGGTGGTACACATCAGAATTCACATACTGATCAAAATTACGTTGCAATAGATAGACCCTAACAATAAAGAAAACTAATACTAGCAGTGTGCCTCGTTATTGACTGTAAAATAGCTCCAAAATTGATTGGACTTTTGATCATGATCATGGTTTTTATTTATTTATTTATCCTATAATTGCATTTAACAGCATTCTGAAGTTTTAAGGTAAAGGTATAGGTATTAAATACATTTTTCAAATGAACCTTTAATTTTTAAGAAAATTGTTTTTACAAAGAAACCACCTGCGCCATGTTGTGTGTGCATGCTTATGCACGCTTGTTAAACTATGAGGACACAGCTTATATATAACCCAGCAAAGGCCCGATAGTGCTTTTAAAAACCGTAAAATCAAATGGAGTGACCCTGGTGGCACTGATTATCGACTATCGACTTCCGCCAGGCTTAACTTGTTATGGTGTACTGACCCATACCATCATGTGGTCAGTCGTGTCGACACAATGAGGAACATGGTTGAGTGAACCCCAAAAATGGATCAACTCACTGAAAACCGCAGACGCCACTGGTATATCAGAAATAAGATTTAACAGCATATATTGGTGTCATTATTCAGCGGCAGCCAATGTACAAGTCAGCCGTGCAACATGTTTGCCTGGAGAGGATGCCAGGGGCAAGCGGTTTTGGGAGTTAAGTGGCAAACTTATTGCAGTTAACCCCAGTTGGGAGTTAACTGGGTTTTTTTTGGTGTAACTGGCAAAAATTATGGCAGAATGTTATTCTTCAAATTCTAATTTCAAAATCACCTCCTACCATATATTTGAAGGTAAGTACTGTTCCTTTTCTTTGGCTTGAAAAGTAACCATTGTTGTACCAGTCCAGAAAAAAAACCTGACCTAGGCCGGAAAGTTTTTCCAGGCTGCGATTACTGGAAACGGAAGTTAACAATCAGCTGATTTGCAGCAAACCGATGTTTAGTGCGTGTTTATTGGTTAAGTTTTAGAAGAGTGTTGTGGCAGCACTGGCAGCAGTAGCAAATGTTTGTCGTGTTCATTGTAGGTTAGGTTGGAAGGATTGAAAAAATGCTATAAATAAAAAATACGTTCAAAAGTATGATTGAAAGTATGTATTTTTTGGATTAGTATGATGAAAAGTATTGTACATTACATGGCCGGTAAGTTTTACCGTACTCACATGAAAATTCCGCACTCGCTTCCGCTTGCGTGGGAACTAACATTCTCGTCCTGTAAAACAGTACTTTACGGCCTAATAACATAATATACTATTGTTATCCAAACATTCATGTTTGACAAGCATTGGGTCGTTCTTGGTCATCTGATGAAGGAACTCTCAGATAGAAGGATTTTGTCACAATCTTCAAGATTCAAGATCCCTACTTCAGCTGAGGGGGGTTGCAGTTTTGCATGAGCGCTGATAATTTGATGGCCTGTACCTGCCACTACTTTATATCTATTAGATCATAGTGATTGCTATGATTAATGATAGTGCACATTCTGTTTATGTGCCCCAGTGTGTTTTAATTTATAGAAAGCCATATTACAGTACACATTGGATGATCTGGACGTCACATCAGGATTCCTGTAAACCTGCCAGAAATAATTTAGTGATTCATGATTGCAAGCTGCATATTTATCTAATATGCTTGCTGAAATACTATTTTCATGCTAGATTTTAACCAATACATTTTGATTTCAGCCGGCGCATGTGAAGGCGTGCTTCTTAGGTTCATCCTTGACGATTCCTATCACCGACGGGAAGCTCAACCTGGGGACATGGCAAGGAATATGGCTCTGTGAGCATCGGGACCAGGCAGGCTCTCGTAAAGTATGTCTTTAATTATTTATTAATTAGATCCCTCTTACCTTTAAATGACATGTTTAACTTTTAAATGACAACCTTTTAAATGTTTACCTTTAACCCTAGAGCTGGCAGTCTTTTTACTCTGTGGCGGCAAGGGTTTTTCCGGCGCCGCACGATTTTTTTTGAAACATATTTAATAACATAAATATTGAATTAAACATATTATATTATATATCATTTTTCTCAGAAAAAAACAAGGAATAATATAAACTTGTTTTGAAGCATGTTTTTTTTGTTTTATAATTTTGATTTTCTATGTAATTACTACAAAGTGGGAAAAAATTTATATTTATATTTATAAATTCTGAACTATAGCTCAGACCAGTGTTCACAAATTCAAATTTCAAAATATACAAAAGATGCAAAATTTCATGGCAAAAAAATATATATATAATTCATATACCAGAGTAAAATGAGAAACTGCAATAAAACAGTTTTTTGTGACCATATACATATTGTTTTGTCTCCGGAGTGCATACCTATAATGACAAGTTAGGATTTCTAAAACAAATAAACATGCTTAGGATATAATAGTGAAGTAATAAAACATACCTAGTGTATTCCAAGGATGATAACTTAGGAAGCACCCACTTGTCTTCATATAGTTCACTATTTACAAGCACAATAAAAAATATTTACATATATACACGGTATGAGGACACGATCACGCGGAGTCACTATACTGGTGTGCACGCTTCCTACCTTTTTTGGTAGACCTAAAGTAGTGGTCGAGCAAGTGGTAGCAGTTTTGGTGGATCCCCCCATTGCAACCTGGACACCAGTAGGTTGTTTTCTTTTTCAGATTTCTCTCAAGGCACACAATACAGAGGCGGTTATTTTCGCCCGGCAGTTTGGAGAGCGAATGTTGAGGTCCAAGTACATCACCACCAGGTCCTGGTGCATTCTCAATTTGAGCTTGGTCTGTGGTCAACTCCTCAATAATACTGATGAGAAAGTCTCTATGATTTTTCAAATGTTCTTTACTAGTGTTAGCTTTGTATAAGATAAATGCGTTGTGCAGCGCCATGTCGATAAAATTCATAAATACCTTTTTCCAGTATCGTCTGGTATGCCTGTCACAAGAAAAATGGTACATTGTTTTATCTTTTACATCCACACCTCCCATGTAGGCATTGTAGTTTGCTATCAGTACTGGTTTTATGGCTTCTCTTCCTCCTTTACTTCGCACTTGTCTATCTTTGGCATGACAGGCGGTCGTGAGACAGTACACAGGCTTGCGCTTCTTTTTTTCCTTATAGCCTACAAGAAGGACATCTTTCTTCCTAAAATAAACAGTTTCACCAACTCCAAGATTTCTGCTGAGTAAACTTTTGGACAAACCTTTAGAGGATTTCCTTACTGTGCCTGTGAGGTAATTGTTTTCTTTTAGAAGGGCTGCGAGAGGAATCTTTGTGTACCAATTGTCTGTGAATAAATGATACCCCTTTCCTTGGAGATTGCATTTAGTCAATAGATCTAAAACTACTTTTTGGGCCAAAGGTTGATCTCCATCTGAAAGGAAATCTTTTCCACTATACAGTTCAGAATGAAGCACATACGAGGTTTTACTGTCACATACTTCAAATTTTTTAATTCCGAACCGGTTGTGCCTTTTATTTGGCATATACTGAATAAATATACAGCGGTTTTTCATTCCTACAAGACTTTCATCTATACAAATGGCTTGTTTAGGAACAAAAATTGTTTAAATTTTCCATTAATTTCATCAATAAAGGGCCGAATTTTATGCCATGGATCATATCCTGGTTGACCGCGAGGAATCGCAGGCTCACAATTACAGTGAAGCCTTGAGCTGATCAATTGGAATCTTTTCAATCCCATAGTTTCTGTAAAAAAGGGAGTTCTTTGGGTTCTTGACATATCCCAATATGATTGAAGGTTTTGTTTATAAACCAGACCCATGTTGAGCATGATAGCGATGAATTTCTTCATTTCCCTAAGTGTAACGTCAACCCATGCCTTCAGCCTACTGTTTCGTCGCATTGTTCCAGAGTTGTTAGCATTTTCAATACTAATGCCAGCATATTTATTGGTTTCTCTCACAAGCATTCTCCATATTGTTTGAGTAAAAAATAATAAAAAATATACCAAAGGGGGAGAGTTTAGAGAAGGGCAGTTTTTGATTCCAGTGGTCCCCTGCCTTACTAGAAATTCTGGGATCTTCTCTTGCTCTGGAGGGTAAACTATAACCCATCTAGGATCACTGGATGTAGGCCTAGGAATATTTGGAAGTTTATTAGGCCTAGACCTACCAGCAGGCACATTTTCATGAATCAAGTTGGGAAGCAAAGTGGGTATTGGCCCCTCAGCCCTTCCTACCTCTGGGTCAAAGTCAGTGTCATGCTCCGTGTTCCATTCTGATAAATCCTCCTCGTCGGGTTCATAATTGTCTGAACTACCTGATGAAAAGTCAGTAAGGCTACGTTCATCTTCACTATCGTCGTTGTAAGTGACATTAAGGCCTAGGCCTGTTTCAGGTTCCTCAGGTTCGCTGTTACCACTTTCTTCACCACTAAGTATTGGATCAAAAATAAGTTCACGCAAGTCACTTGATCGATCTCGGAGGTTTTCATGAGACATTTTAGCAACAATCACTCACTAAAACACAAAATCTACGTGTTTCAAGGGTCAAATACACGTAATCAAAACATCAAAACAAAGTTTACGCGCCGACGAATGACGACTGCGTCATAACAAAGTCGCCGCAACAGCTGTCTGCAAAGCAAAGAAGTAAAACTTTCCAAAGACGTTTAAAAACTCATGAAATGGATATCAATCGACAAGGCAGTTCTTCCTGAATGGAATGCATACTATATGAAGTGAGATACGATCGTTTACGAGGTTAAAATCGGCGTATTACGTAACGCTGTTAATGCGCCCGATATCGGGTGCTACCACCTGGGCCGCGGCTTAATTCGCCCGATATCGGGCGCATACCAGCTTGAGGGTTAAATGACATGTTTAACCTTTAAATGACAGCCTTTTAAATGTTGACCTTTAAATGACATAGGACAAACCTCAAACCTGTTAAAAGTTTGTATTTCTGAACATGCTAAAAAGGTAAAAAACCGAGAAGTTTATGGTTCCAAAATATGTGAGCATGTTTATGACACAGGCCATGAGATAAAATGGGATAGGAGTGCAGTGTTATATAAGGAAAATGACTGGAAGAAAAGAAATCTGGCTGAATCACTGTTTATGGCATTAGAAAACCAGTTTATTTTCATTTGGTGGGAAATTAAACAAAACACCTGTCTGACAATGCACGGCCACCCTTGTTATCACTTCAAGGTCAGCACAGGTCTTCCGCCCCTCCTGCCCCTCCCCTCACCGGCGATGATTCACCACCGGCAGTCGTAATCAGGCGTTCGGCTCGGTTGCGGGTATCCACTGCTCAACGACTCCCTTAGAAAACGGGAAACTTTTGTTTATGATTTCCCGAAACGTTGGGTCTACTTTTTGGCGTTTTTTTTTTTGTAATGTATGTTTGTGTTATGTTTAGTGTGTTTTTTTAAGTGTTTTGACAAGAGGATTTAAAAAAAAATCAGCGCTGAACGGACGGACGGACTGTCGCCATAAACCTGGAGGTGGGTAGAAGCCCAATAGTTAATAAACATCCCTCTTACCAACGTTATCCAACATCTTGGAGCCGTGGTATAGACTGTAGGAGTCAGAAAAGCTAATAATCTGGGGCAATAAACAATGTACAACCAGATTTCAATAAACTTATATTTTATTTTACAAGTGACAGTTGAGATTTAAATTGGAAGGTATTTGCAAATGTTAAATGCTGATGCTGGTCTCACTCGGTAGCCAAATCATCCATCTGGGGATTACTTTAGGCAGGGCGAAACTGCTAGGGCCACGCCTCAGACCGTTGCTGAGAATAGCACAAATATAAATTCTTGTCATCATGGCCAGCGAGAACCAAGCTAGGCCCCAAACCTGCACATCACACAGACCCTCTGGGGGTTCTGGGGTTATGGATTGTCCCCTAGAGGAAGAAAGACCTCCCCCAGAAATATTTTTAAAAATCAGAACATTATAACTTTTTTTAGGCAGTCTCGAGGTTTAACATCATTTGCAGAAACTCAAAAAATCTTAACCAATTGAGGTTGACTGGTCGATCGGATTGAGAAAATAGTCTTTTTTGGTTAAAAGATACCGCTGTCAATAATCGCACATGTGCTTCATCATTATTTGAATAGAACATAAGTACTCACATCCCACTGTTTTAACACTGCGTATAATTTCACAAACATCCTACAAATTCATCCTGAGGCAGATTCACCCACTTTGACATTACCTCAACTACTCTTCCGCTGCTGGAGGTGGCTTCTTTCATGCCTCATGAGCCCTGTGAACCAAAAAAAAGCAAGATTTATTATCACCTTCAAGTTTGCTGGGTCTCAGACCCTAGCGCCCCGGCAACGACTTCATTGAGAAACACTGCTGTGAAGGTCTTCAGCCATCAGCCTACATTTCCTTTCCTTCTCTGGTTGAGCTTTCATCAGTCCAGCGTAGCCATTTTCAAAGGGACAACCATGTCAACAATTGACACCTGGTCCCAGCGTCGCCTCTCCTCATTTCAGTTCACATAATGTCCAGCCCTACCACGAGACCCCAGGATGAACAGCACCCCGACAGTCTGCCTCAGGATGGCTTTGTCTTGGCGGTATTAGAAACAATTTTTTAGCTGTTTCAAGGAACATAAATTGTGGGCAAGGGGCCTTCCAAAAATTATGTCATCGCTTTTTGGACATTTTTTGGACCCCCCCTCTCTACAATCATTCTACGGTCATAATCCGCCTGACCCCCCCCCCCCCACCATGTCAAAAATGATGTCATAGGGTATAAACTCCTAAAATACAGTGAAAATGCCCGTCTTTGGGAAAGCTCTACTGAAGGTTTCTTCTGTTGGTTTATTAAAACCATAGAATTATGTCCATACCCACTTTGGTCAAAATTGATGTTAATTATCGATTAAAATCAGAACTTTTTGGACACTGCACTACCACATTTTACTAAAGTGTTGGACACTGACAGTGCCTGTAAATCTAATTACCCCCGCTGCAGCAGACCTGCATACTCAGCGAATTTCAAAGGCAAACCAAAATATCCAACATAGCGAGATTTGACATGTTTTTGTAAACATAATCACCGCCACATGGTTTGCTGCTACAGGTATGTTAAAACTGGGTGGTTTTAATTCAATATCCAATAGATCTGAACTAGAAGAAGCTATTTACCAAGTTTTATCAAGATATTTTGAGAAATAACCGAGATGTAGAATTTTACTTATTTCCCATAAGGTTAACATTGGGACAACATACTGTGATTACCACTTTCAATATTTCGGTAACCAATGGACATAGAGCAGTGATTCAAAATACCAAATTGTTTGTTTTTTTGAGCTGAAATCAATAGTGCCAACAAAAATTTAATAAATTTTAGCGAATTTCCCCTATAGGGAAGAAGCTATTACCGGAGGTCTCATGGTAAGACCTAAGCCCGAGACCATGATAACTTTTCGTTTTGGGGACACCAGAAGCAAAAAAAAACCATTCGTTCGAATTTATATATATATATATATATATATATATGTGTGTGTGTGTGTGTGTCTGTCAGCACGATAGCGGCTGTAAATATGATCCGATCTTGATGAAATTTGGTACAGACATGTAAAGTGGTAATCAATTGGATGAGTTCGTAAACCAGCCAGATCGGACTACAGGAAGGGGGGGTAAAGGGGGATAAACCCCCCCAAAAATGGGTTTTTTTGAGTTTTTCACATTGAAAAATAAAAATAATCAAATTTCGGATTGCACCACTGAATTCAGCTCGGAAAAACAAACAATTTAGTATCTTAAATCACTGCTCTATGTTCATCGGTTACCGAGATATTGAAAGTGGTAAACACAGTACGTTGACCCAATGGCCATTTGAAAGACCTTATGGGAAATAAGTAAAATTCTATATCTCGGTTATTTCTCAACATATCTTATTAAAACTTGGTTTTGGGCTTCATCTAGGTGAGATCTGATGTTCTATAGTCTAACATTCCCGAAGTTTCCATTTTTGTGGCAGCAAACCTGCATACTCATTCCCCATGTTATCCTTATGGGAAATAAAATAAATGCTATATCTTTCTTATTTTTTGACATATCTTGGTAAAACTTGGTATATGGCTTCTTCTAGTTCAGATCTACTAAATATTTAATTAAAACCACCCAGTTTTAACGGAACTGTTGCAGCAAACCTGCATACTCGTTCTCCGTGTTATTCTTATGGAGCTTACAAAAACATGCCAAATCTCACTATGCTGGATTGAAATATGTTCTTTTGCATTTGAAATTCGCTGAGTATGCAGGTTTGCTGCAACGGGTGTATTATTTTACTATGGAAAAAAATCAAACACCCATTTTTGGGTGGGTTTATCCCCCTTTACTCCCCCTTCTGGTGGTCCGATCGGGCTGGTTTACGAACTTATCCGAGGGATTACCACTTTACTTGTCTGTACCAAATTTCATTAAGATCGGACCATTTTTGCGGCCGCTATCGTGCTGACGGACACGATTTTTATATAGATATATAACTATATAAAAATTAGAACGAATGATGTTTTCTGCTTCTGGTGGCCCCAAAACAAAAAGTTATCATGGTCTCAGGCTTAAGTCTTACCATGAGACCTACGGTAATAGCTTCTTCCCTATAGGGGAAATTCGCTAAAACATTGATCATTTATATCTGTACTTACAGTAGCTTTGTTTTGACCTAATGTTAAAATGGCCATTTTAACGGATATTGTAAACATTGAGTACCTATACAGTTACTAATGATTTTTCTAAGCTGTTAAACTTTAATATAATGAATTTACATGGAATGTTAACACTTTTCCTATTCAAACTAGTTTTAAAGCAAAATTTAGAAATTACGTCATCTCAGCATCTACCCCTCCCCCAAGCACATCACCCTACTGTCATTTCCATTCTGGACCCCTTCCCCCCCTATTTTCAGATGACCTAATTTATGGATGGCCCCCAAGCACATCACTTAACACGTATGACTCAACCTCTATATCACATATAAGGCACTGCTAGTCTCATGCCCCTGCATTGGCTAAAACCAGTGGGGCCGGAGCGGCACGCCAGTAAAGCTTTCAAAGCTGGACTTCGCTCCACTGCGGCTTTGACTGGCTTGTCTGAAAATAACAGAACTAAAAAGCATCATCACATGCTTACCAAAAGTACCCAGAGGTAACAAAAATTTAGTACTTTTATTAATGGTATAATGTCTTCGCATCGAGGAGAACAAAATTGTTGTTGTGTTACATTAACGTAATCATTATTGAAAGCCAATTTTCTTGGACTGTGTTAACCGTCGAATGAATTGCGTTTGATAGGTAGCGCAACTTTTGTGCCCACGTCGTCTGGGAACAGTTCTCGCTGCAATCCGTTTGGACACTGCAGTCGCTTTTGTTGATGTAATTGAGCTAGTGATAAGCGCTATTCGTCTGATGTTGTCTCGGAAAACAAGTTTTTAAGCGAACTCTTAATTGTGTGGTGGCATTCTACCTTGTAATTGTGTTGTGGAAAACGATGTGACTTGCCTCTTCACTGATGTAAACAAAGTCGACAGAGTTCTGGTAAAGTTTCATCTTTGTATTGTGGTAAAGGTCTTGCCGTTGCCTTCGTTTAATGTCGTGGATTGCCGTAGTGTCTCTTTGGCAGTGGTGGTTTAGAAATTTGAGTTTTGGGTTTTACCCATTACTTATAAACAGTAGTGATTAGTTAACAACAGGATATTATTGACTTCATCACCCCAAGCCCCTCCCTGCCACTCCTATCAACCAATTTAAATGATTGGAGATAGCCATTTTTGCGCTGCTTACTGCTCCAGCACAGCTAATTTTATTACTGCACCACTAGTGACAACCATTGAGAGGGATCACTCCCACGAGGGCATGGAAAACTTAACGCCAGGTGGCCTTGTGATGTTGCCCATGCGAGCAAAGTGGTTTGGATCCTCGCAACGGGTGGTCACCAGAAAGAACTTGCCGTGGTCTTTAATCATCACCGGATTAGTCCGGTACCCTGCCCTAACTGCAGCCTTCAATCTTTTGAGGACCCGCCTTGTAGTGTTAGGGACCCAAATAAACACTGTTTTGTATCAGGACCTCAAATTTCATTGAAGGCCTCAGTCCATTCAAGGCCAAACCAGGCCTACTTTTTGGGGGGTCCCTGACTTTTATGGTTTGATTTGGGTGAGATTAAACAATCCTTCGAGCCAAGATTGGGACTGGGTCCAATAATCATGTACTTTAAGGCAAAACACTCTCTTGTTGTATCTATTATAACAGATTAAATATGTTTAAATCAGCATTGAAGATTAAAAAAAAACTAATTTAAATTAAATTACTACAGTTAAGTCCTACTATCCTGGACCTCAGTATTACGAAAATTGGTCTGCCTAGATACCTTTTTAAACATTGATTTCATTAATAACGATTTCAAAATATACATTGGATGTATTTGGCGATCACACTGCATAATTGCAGCGATAAATGATTGTTTTTATTCTTTATCTTGGCCAGAAATGATGACAGGTATGCTTCCTTCAGGTCACAAATGATGATCATTATGCTTGAGATCGGCTCTTTATGACAATTTCACTTTGGTTTTCATAAAAAATGACAATCACTAAGCTTCAACTCAGTCGGATAGTGGCAATTGCTAATTTATGTCAGTCAGAAACAGCAGTCGTCAAGCTACATTTGCCAAAAACATATATCTTGGTCAGAAAAAGGTGCAGTTATCGCCAAGCTAGATATTAACCGGAAATGGGGATTACTGTATCTTCGTGCTATATATCAATCACACTTAGGTATACTCAATGTCCATTGATTTTATGCATTAATCCACTTTACATATTTCTTGTCAAACCAACAGGGCTTGTTCCTAATTAGTTCAGAATAGTAGGACTACTGTATTATGATAGTCTTTGACTTCTAAAAGAGTAATTCCTAACCTCTTAAGCCTGATAGTACACTGGCTTTCATAACCATTTATCACCCATTATCAAGTAGGCCTGATTTATTTGTATTATTCATATTTAATAGCTTTGTTACTAGAAGTTCAGTGTTACCATGGTGGTGCATGGTATTGGGTATTGGTACGTTAGTGGTTTATGGTTCATTGATATTTATTCAAACAGATATTAAACCTACATTTCAGTTAAGATGCAAATTCCTGTTTTTACCTTGAGAAGAACAGAATTGTAAATTACGTTACTAGGCTGGTAAACCTAACCGGGTGTGTTACATACAATACTTTAGCTACATCACTCTACTCAGAAAAAAAAGTTTAATCATAATGTATTCCTTGCATAAACCACTAGGTTTCACACTTCTTCAAACCTAACCTATAACAAACTAACATACATTGGCTATTACTACCGGTGCTGCCACCACATTCCTCTAAAGTAACATGTAAACATGCATTCATTAAATGTCGGTGTTTCAATGGTGCAATCAGCTGATTGTTTACTTCCGTTTTGTAGTAATCATATTCCACAAAGTTTTCCAGCCTAGGCGTCACTGAGGCCAGACTGGTATCGGCAAAGAGTAACTCTCATGCCAAAAACAAGGAAGAGGAAACAGATGTTTCTGTGTTAGTATAATGTAAAAATGTTTTCGCAACACTACACTAGTAAGTAGCCGATTTCCGCTTCCGTTTCAGTATGGGAAGTCGCCGTTTACAAAAGAGTACGGCATATATCAGCTGTAGTGAGGTAACAAATCAGCTGGAGTGCGGTAAAGAGTTTGCATTGAGCAGTTACCGCACGAGCGCGGTAAATGCTCAATGTTGCCAACTAAAGAAAAACAATAGTGCATCACACAATTTACATACACTATACATAAACACAATATACACATTTTAACTATGACGACCATATCTCAATTGTAAATAAACTGGTTTCCCAGGTTGTGACTACGTACAGTGAATAGTGATAAGTTAATAAAGAGCAGGATTATTTAGTCAATTGTTGCTGTCCGTGTGACGATAACACGTATTCCTAGAAAGGCTAACTCGGTCGCTGAACAGCAGAGATAACGCTTTTTGTCATCTCCTCCGCACAGATAAATATAGTTTTGTTCGTATTTTCTCTCTACAGTTTAATTAATATTTTTTTAATCTTTTAACTTTCATAGAAGTGTTGTTTTTACTTACCCTGTATATTTATTTGTTGCTGGTAGTGTTGCGAAAACTATCGTACGCAACTCATCCGGGAAGGTGTTTACGTTGTTCGCATGAAATTCCTGTGAACTATCATGCTCGCACGTAAACACCTACTTCCCGCACTAGTTGCGTAACATGCTATTACGTGTCTCCTGACGGCTGTGTGTGTGTTGCAGGTGGTAGTAACAATCAACGGGTGTCTGCGGGACTCATCGCGGTCGCCCCTCAGTCCCGTGTCACCGATGGCGTCGACCAGCAGTTAATATCATCACTGCCGCCTCCGCCCCTCCCCTGCCTCTGTACATACGTACCACAGACAGCTCCGTTTGACATCCACGTTTTTAATATAACATTAGTAAATAGAATCGTCGCCGTACTCGCGACGGCATACTCACTTTTTGGATAATATAAAATATTTTATAGCGAAGGAAATAACAAATTATATTTTATGAAATAAAGGCTTTGCGCTTCGGCTTGACCCCGTTCATCTACTGAAACTATTACCGTACCTAAGTGTAAAAAATTCAGCTGTGAGTCTGGAAAGCATCGCACAAACTGCCCTCGAATGATCAGGTTGACTGTTATATTTTGGACTGATATCATTTGTGAATTGTCTCTAATTTGTCGACTGTTCTATGGTAAATGGCTTTTGGATCATTTGATACAGATATCAGTTGAGAGTTATGGATTTTAAAAAGTATAATTTATTGTTTGCTATTTTACTTATATTATGATTTGTTTTAACTTTGTATTACTTTTATTACAACATTTTATTACATTATATACTATCAAATATTGTTATCAGACATATGTATTGTTTAATTTATTTTTGGATCATTTGATACAGATATCAGTTGAGAGTTATGGATTTTAAAAAGTATAATTTATTGGTTGCAATTTTACTTATATTATGATTTGTTTTAACTTTGTATTACTTTTATTACAACATTTTATTACATTATATACTATCAAATATCGTTATCAGACATATTTATTGTTTAATTTATTTTTTGTACATTTTATTGGCATTGTTTGTTAGGAAAGAAATTAATATTTATTATTTTTTGTAATGACTGCATAAAAAAGCATTATTGACAATAATATATGTTTTGTATATTTGTAATATTGTTCTTTGTATTATATTATTTGTAAATATAATGTAAAGTAATGTTAATTTTTTATTTAGATAAGTATTAGTACATGAAAAGGATTATGGTTTTAAACATTTTTTTGTATTATTTGAAGGTTGAGTTGCATTTCTTTCTGTTGTTAAATCATATGTGGTTAATAAATATTTAAATTGTGATTTTTGTTTGCTTATTATTTTATTTTTTGGTGCCATTTTTCAATTTATTAGTAATAACTTACATCCAATGGCCATTTCCCATTAAGAAAGTTTTCATTGATTTAAATTTTAATGATTTGCATAGCATCTTTGGACCAGAGTTAAATTATTCCAAAGTTCTTTTGAAGGAGGAAAGAGTTGAGTAATATTTCCCAAAAATAACTAATTCAACTTCATTGACTGTCATATTACGGTTTCACAAACAGCAAATTTATTTTTGCCTGAGGCTGATAAAAGATAGCTGTTCCCTGTTCGATTGTTTGTGATGTCCAAGTTTATCAGTCCAGTTAGCAGTCAGGTGGTGTGGTTGGATCTTTCCACTGCCATGTGAATCATTAGTGGCAAGACTACTTAAGTTGCTATTGTACAAAATCTTTCATAAATTAAAGTTTGTAAATTGTTACATTTGTTTGAGTGCGTCCTGCCATATGAGTGATTGCATTGCTCCCGATCGTGTGACTGTTTTGCTGACTTCTGTTGTACTAGCCATACGGGTGTTTGGGTGGGTGCGTAACCCGAGTACGTCAAAGTCTGTCGACTTGCGTTGTACCTGCCTCATTACATCTCTCCTTGGTTCCACCGAAAAACTATCGATATTGTCCGAATTGCGAGCTTACATTGGATTATATTGTGAATTCTTTTCTAATAATATCTTTATACATAATTGTAGATCATCTTAGATTGAGAATGGAACGACAAAGGAATATTCCGGCCATCTGCGCTGTCGTAGGGTGTCGTAGCATCATCGCACAGTAGTTGTCTCTGTGACAATGAAAACGCAACTAGCATTTTTATTTATCACTTCTCGTCTTGAATTGTTATGAAATATATGCTATGTCTTTCCCGATTTCGATTGACTTTGAGAGACACATTTCACTTAATAATTTAGAAATATCTATATTTTTTAAAGGCCATATTTTTTGCTGCAATTTATGCCACATATTTGTTTTATAAAAAACATGCTTTGTAATTTTTAATTTTTTCTCAAAAAACAAAATGTACAGCATTTTCAACTTAAGGAAAAAATTAGTAAATGAATTTTTGAGGGTATTAAACACCCCACACTATTATGCAATGCTTAAGAAAAGCTTTAACATCAGTTGTGGTTTATCCTTTTGCTGTATAAAAATATAAGACAATCACGATAATTGTTGCAGTCGAAATCGGGAGACAGGGGCGCGGCCCCATCACTGCCACTGCACAACTACTATGTAAATACTGTGTTGTTCCATTTGTTTTGTAATTATTTTGAAAAGCGGTTCATCTTAAGTACATAGTATATTATATAGTATGTATTATATCTACGATATGGTAATATATTAAGAAAGACTAATAATATTATAATGCATAAGAGTAATGACAATGTATAGTACAGTACTAATAAAATAAAGTACCTCAACTATGGGGAATAGCTTTATACCAAGTGGTAGGCAAGCAGTAAATTTTCCCACCGTCTCTTGACATTGATAACAAATTGTTTTGAAAAGTATCTTTCTGGTTAGAAAATAATATTTGGTTTACTGTACTGAGCTATATTTGAAGAGCTCTTTTGATTTTTTAATGCTAATCTTAATGAATTAACAATTTTGCAATACTGTAATGCCTTGTTTTTTTATTTATTTTTTTAGTTATTTTTTAGAACAAATTCAAATGTATTTTCAAATTCACCCCAAAGATGGAAAACGAACCATATTAAAAAATATCGCTGTCATAATTTGGAGATTAGTCTTTTGGAGATTAGTCATTTAAACCAGAGCCTACATATACAAACCGGACAACTTCACCTTGCATTTAAGAGTTTATTGTTATTTTTATATTTTCCTTAGTTTCAAAGTCAGATTTCCCCCCAACATGACAAGTAGAAAATGAAAATACAATGCTACAATGTTCCTAGGTTTTGAGGCATTATTGAAATCACGCCACAAGCCAACTAGTTCGATTAATATAAAAAAAACCTTATCTATCACCATTCCTTTTCTTTGAGTTTAGGGCTTAAGGAATTTTTATATTTGTTGAGGAAGCTTATAGTTGACAAAAGTTAACCGCAGTTTTAACTGACGTGTGTCTAGAGGCTTTATACAGTCAGAGACGGTGTGGATACAAATATTCCATCACACTTTCTGAGGGAACAAGTCCAGTAGTGTGCTTGTGAACGTGTCAACTGTCAAGTGACACTTCTTAGTTGGTTTAGAACCGGCAACAGCGAGATGTGGCAGCAAGCACTCAGGGCAACAGGTTTATTTCAAAATTAATCGGCACCTACCTGTTATGGACAACACTTAGATTTGTGAGTGAAATAAGCTTAGAGCATCTAAAAAATATTGTGAAAGTTATTATAATTCAAACAGATATTTGTTGAATGAGAGTTTGTGTTTGTAAACTCTAAAACCTCTACTTTTTATCCATCTTCACTCTCAATCTTACAAAGATGCAACTAATTCATTATGGTCCCTTTTTTAGTTTGCCCTTTGGCACATAAAGTGATAAAATAAATTGCCATATTGGTGTCTAATCCTGTGGAATTTACTTAACAATCCTCAAGATCAATTGCACAATTTAGTGGAGAGAAAGCTTTGTGGAGGATTTAAACCAGACCCAGGCACGGCCTTAGTGACGTTTAACCTTGAGCGGGATCAGTTTCTGCCCCTCACTTCTCCTATTGGTCACATATACTCCCGATCTCCACTCTCAGACCTAAACCGGATTGTCTCCAAAAACTTAATAAAGATGTTAAACTATTAATATGAAATTTTAAAAATAAGATAGGCCACAATTACCAGTATGTTAATTACAGGAGTCCAACCCCAGAAAACTGGTTGAAATTTCCATCCACAAAGTTATCAAACAGGACTGTTCACACTGGGCACCGCATACCTGCAGGCACGCTAAGTGTCCGCTAGTATTGCTTCCTGGGTGATTTTTAAAATCACGGTTGCAGCATGATCTGTGCATGCTCTCATTGCCTTTTTCCAAGCCTCCTATCTCAAAATTTCTTTGAAGACACGATACTTAGTGCAGAATGGCTCGCGGAAAACGTATGTAGCGGCACTGGCAGATGTTGGTGTGAAATGACTTTAACTTGAGTATTTAGACAGTTTAGAGGCTAGGGATTAGAGACATAACAAAAACATACAGAGAAACTCCGGAAATTCAAATCAGCTGAGGCGCTAAAATAATTAAGGGTTTAATTTTCATTATTTTGTGGGATTAAGAAAAATTACGACCATCTGCTAATATATGCCAAATTCCTCAAACACTCTTTAAGTTACATATGCTATGTTATCGGTCAACGAGCGCAGTTGTTCTCATTTTCACATCCATTTGAGTCTTTTGCATAACTCCAGTTGTTTACCCACTGTTGGTGATTATGCATGGTTATATTTCATGGCCGTTTACTCCATTTGCCAAGTTATTTCCCCTATTTCTGAAATCCTTATGAATTTGTAATACACAGGACTGTTTTTCTTTATTGTTTTGCTGTTAAGTCATTTGCATTGCAACTGGATTGTTTTGTTGTTCAGGGGGTATACTAGCGGTCATTGTGTCCTCCCCTCTTTTTCACTGAAAAGTACGGGACTGCTGTTCCTATATATGCACAATTTGGGGGCTGTTTAATGCAAAGCTATACTTGAAGTATAATAATTACTTATTGGTGCTGTCATTTCCTCAACCATTCTTGAACTAGTTGGAATAAAATTCGATACCTGTTTTGATTACTTGTTTCTTTGCGTTTGAACACCAAAATTCTGCATGTAGTTTATCATTTCTAAACTTTTCATGAACAAGTTGTCAGATAAAACTTGTCACCCCCCCAAAACCTACACCCCTGACTGGACCTCTAAATTTAGACCAGCAAACACTATTAATACTTTTTGACTGGGTTAGTTAATTAATTTAAATTTCAAGTCTTAAGTGTATTCTACCTAAGGCTCATTCCATTGCAAGGAAAAAATAAGAGCTTAATTTACAGATTGGGTGGTTAGTTAGGCTGTAATTAGGGTGTTATAATTGGGATTAATTATAATTTGTTAATTATAATAAACATCCCATTTGTTAGTGTGATCAGGGAATTCCATGATTGATGGTTTGAAAAATATCTTTGGAGCACTATAAATATTTAAAACATGGTACCCTTTACTTTTACCCCGTATTGTTTGATAGCTGATTTCTCTCCACTTTGATTTTAAAGAGTTGTGAGTCCTGATGCAGTGCTGCCACATTTCCTGCTGTATCTGTCTAACAAAAGACATCGGAGTCAACTCCTAACCTCTGTTAAAGCTTGCATTGTCTAACTTATATAATCCCATCATTTTCTCATCCTGCTTATTTTTTATATGCTTCAAGAGAGCTGAGCATGTTCTTGATATCAGAACTCTAAAGATCCTGGTATCAACCATTTCTATGGGAGCAAACTTGTTAAAACTTCAACAATTATAACTAACTAAATACTCTCAAAGATATTATTGATTGTAGTTCTTATTTTTCCTCTTAATTTCTTTATAGACTGTTAGTCATTCGCAATATGATTAATTCAGTTTAGTGGCAAATACAATTATTGTTATTGTTTATAATGTTACAAGCTTTTATTTCTGTGATTGTTGAGTTCCTATAAAAATTAACACATTCATTCCTACACTGTCCAAATGACTTAAGCTAATTTTAAAAACTTAAGAAAACAAGATGGTTATTTTTACATTATGCCTGATTTTCTTTTTTTTTTTAAATTAGAAAATCAAGAAAATAGTTGTAATTTAATTCTACAGGACTATGTGTGATGACTTACAGAGCAAATATATTCAAGGCAATATTTGTTAATATTACAATCCCTGTATTTGTATCATTGGTTTAATTTAGAGGCAATATCAATCATTGTTTAACTTACCAAGGTATGTGAATTATGATGGATGCAATAACTCAAGTACTTTAATTTTTTACAATAATGGTTTTACGACTTAAAACTTTAAATATTATAGCATGTAAGTCAAATGTTAGTATAAAAGTGCTGAATTTGTATATTTCAAATTTTTGCTAAACCAATTTAATACATTTTGTTACTAGTATTTTCAGAAAACACCACACTATAATTTTTTTTTTCAATTGTGGATCAAAATATTTAAAAATATGCTTGATAATCTCATAGCTACACAGTGGCGCACCCAGGATCACATTGACCCGAGGGGGTATGGGATACCAGTAGGAGGGGGCTCTCCCCTGGAAGACTATTTTAATATTAGATCTTTAAACCCGCATTTTTAGGCAATCCAAAGGCATAAAAATGAACTTTGTAACTCCAGAAATCTGAACTAATTAAGATTGGTCAAAATTGTATTTTCCTGATAATATTAGTAAAATGCCTTTACATAACAAATGTAGTACTGGTAGACTATTTATTTTTGACAAGTACAATTATTTAGGCCTAAAAGTAATTATTTTTACCACCGTTCCCATTTTTTGTCTTCTTTACCGTTGTTTACCCGTTTGCATACCTACTGTCATCGTCAATTACCCGTAGTTAGTAGTAAATATGCATAATTTAATTTATCCACTGTAAAATAAAAATGTTTTCAGTGATAAATAACAGCTAGCAAGCCAAATGCTATTGTAAAACGTCAATTAGTTTCAAATGATAAATAATGAAAGAAAATAGAAAGATAATATGATTTTTTTGCTAATGAAATGTTTGAATATTTCAGAAAGTTTAAGGGAACCGGTTACGATTTTTCATTGATGGTACTGTTCAAAGGGTTTTTTTTTAACTAACCCCTTAACCGCAGCGCACGAGTTAACTCGTGGTAGTATTCTGTACGCGCTCCGCCACGCACGAGATTCTTGCTTCGTTGACCGCCAAGCCCGAGTAAACTCTGATTTGACGTTCTCAGCTGATTTATTTTGGTAAAACTGTTCTGCTAGGTGTTTTCCTAATAAGACTGTACGGTTGACCCTGACGAGTTGCAGACCGTTTGGTGCTGCACTCGAGTGGATTTTTCTGGAACTACGTACACGCACGAGTTCTGCAGTATCGCGCTCGTGGTATTGAGACGAAAACCCGGCGTTTTCGTGTTGGTCGTTGTAATTAAAACTGCAGGCTACTAAAAACCGTGGGGCTTAATTACTCGGCACTTAAGGGGTTAATAGCCAAAACTAAATTTGAGATGCTTTCAAGTAAATTTGGTACCAGCAATTAAGATTACTCTTCCACTATTAATAAGTTTTCTGTTACTTATTAATCTTTTTATAAAAAAATTTATCAAGTTTCAATTTGTTCAAAATTATATATCAATGTTAATAAATTAATTGGCCTTTATATAGGCAAAAGCAACAAAGCATGGCATATTACTCCCTGAGCGAGTTTATACTGAAGTGGTTTCATTAATTGTGTGAAAATGACAAACTATGCAATGGTGGAGGGTTAGGAGGTATATTATATCCTTATGTATTCCTTAAGGTGGCGGGGTAGTGGCGATTTGAGGAGGTAATGGCCTGCAGCAACTAAAAAAAGACCATACACCAGGTTACCTTCCTAACCCCATCCGCACTGGACAAGTCTGTCTAGCTGCTTCCAGTTTTTCCCGTTGTTTACTTGTATGGGTAGCTGTTTTTTAACTTTATCATAATTTAAAATGATTTGTGTATTACAGTACTATAGAAATAATTTTCACCCCTAAGTTCCTGGGGGACCAGTCCCGTTTGTCCCCCCTGTCGGTGCGCCCCTGTAGCTACATTATAATTTGCAGTTTTACTTTTCTTAAGATAATAATGCTTTTTTGTGGTAGGAGAAAATACTGTACAGACAATTTTAATTATAATATTAATTATCATGATTCTTGTACTAGAGGAAACACCTTGATGATTTAACTTCATGATTTTGACAAAAAAACTAAAAAACATGAAGTTTAAACTTTCTACTCTCTTAAATCATTATTTACCTCACATTTTATTGTTGAAAAATCCTCTTCATACCTAACAGGGTCTCCAACTCACACTTTAACTGCAATCAACGCGGATTTTGCCAAATTTAAAACCAAATCTGTAATAATTTAGTCTTTTTCAATTCCATCCCCAAAGAAGTTACTGTGTTAAAAATAACCTTAAATCATAAATGAAAGGACACCATCTTAATCGATTGAATGTTAATGTTGACACATTGATTAAGGAATACAACTGTGGTTTAAGCTTTAAACCTTTGCATCATGAAGTCAAATCATTGCCAGATTGTTTTGTGTCTCTTCCCCTAATCAAGGAACAAAACCGAATACAATTTATCCTCTGTTAAATACTTTGATTTAAATAGCATTATCATAAATAAAAACGTAGCATTAAACTTTTTTAAGAAACACTGTCAATTCCTCAGAAACGCTGCATCCTAAATGTACTCTTACGTTCGATTCTCGTTTTCAAAGAGTGTGCATTCGATTATCCGATAGTATAGAGTTTTAAGAGGTGAATATTAATATGTATAAATGACTAGTATAGTTTTCATGTCGCTTTACCGAATCAAAATGGTAAGTAGCTGTGGGGAGTGGAGTCGCGTCGCTTGTAGACTAGCCACACTGCGGCACTGTCGGTGCGGGGGATCGCCGTCGCGCGGCGAAGATCGTAAACGGTCCGTAGACTCGGGACGAGTTCCCGTTCATCATCTTCGCCTCGCAGGCGCTGTCGATCCCGCCAGCTCTGTTCCCTTATTGCCTTGTTGCCGAGCCACCACTCATTCTCTCAACACTTGTACATTGTGTACAGTTACTGTTTGATTACTTATCTGATGTAAATTGTTGTTACTACGTTGAAATGTTGTATGGTCATGGTAACCGTACGGATCACTGCAGGACGGTCGGCCTGTGGCTTGTTACAGTGTAGAATAATAACACATGGCACAATAAGCTCTGTTCTAGGCGACACATTTTTTATTGTCATCATCAATTAATTAACATTTATAATTGATTATGGTCTTTTTTGTGATTTTATTATAAATATTTTGTTGCTATAAATACTTTTTTATTACAAAGTTTTGCATTTATTTTCCTGCCTTTTTTCAAAATGGTTTTGCAGCGCTGGATGTTTTTAAATGGGATTATTTTGTTGATGTAAAGTGATGTTTAACCCTTTGATTGATGTATTGACCAAGTTCTGATTTGTTCCATGTAATGATGGTATTTTTGGTTATGGCTGGCTTGAACAGTGGTAACTTGGTTTATAAATGGAATGTTGCCATTTAGATCACCAAGAGTATTTGAAACTGGGCTGTTGATGGTTATTAAAAGGAATTAATAAATAAGCCAGACTGATAACTCACCTCCTCTTTATCCTACGTATAATGAATTAAGTATTGTTTAAGGATAAATCTTCTCATATGTTTGCATTCAAATACTCATAATATATATGCTAAATTTATGTTAAATAGTAGAGGGTGAGGATGTCAGAAGAAAGGAGAATCTGGGTGGAAATAAAGAAGGGGTTTTTAAAAATCTGGGTTGAAAGACAGAGACTTCCTGAGTCTCGATGTGGCAAGATTGAGGGGAGGCAGATTCTGTCGGGGAGCAAGAGAGGATAGCGAGGGAGGGACAGTGACAGAAAAAACTGCAGGCTGATAGCCAAAGTCAAAGTTGATAAACATCTGGAAGCCCATGTGTGTATATGTGAATTCCTTGTGATAATTGCTGAACAACTAGTCCTCACTGTACTGTGCATCTGACAACATCAGAGCGAACCCTTCAGTGAAGGTGTTGGAGAAAGGATGGCTTACTATCTGAAAGAAATGCAAAGTAAATATGGAATTTTGCAAAGAGCTGGGTACTGACCCATCCTCTTTACCTTTCCTACCATCACCAGAGCCGTATTTATGCACGAGCAACATGTCCATCTGCTCAGGGCAGCCAATTTTCAAAACTGTTAAACGTCTGCTCATGATAGCAGTGTACTAGCTTGACCTTGGTAAACATTCGTATCACCGCTCATCTACTGCCTCGTGAATGATTTACCTAAATCTTATTGCTGTAGCAATTAATATACAATTGTTTATTGCTACAGATAACGTAAATTTCTCTAACGTAAAACCGTAAAAAATCCCTCCTACACCTGGCATACAACTACTCTGTAGCACCTAGTGTAAGCGTAAACATTGGCAACCTGGCTGTGCTGTGCACACGTGAGTGATATAATTTTTAATTCAGTATTATTTTATTTGCCCTCAGGGCAAATCCAACCATCTGACTGGCTGATCCGATCTACGCTATTTCTCAAAATTGTTGTACAAAAATACAATTGATTTATCAACGAAAATATTACTTCATTGCACACAGTATATTTCTTAAGGATATTTCACTCTTTAGAGGCTACAATCATCATCCAATCACTTTTAAATTGGGTAGAAATATTATTTTCTATGTTTTGACTGGCTTTTAAGTAGGGATAATAGATTGGCTCAACTCAATCTAGTTTTTTGGTGGGCATAAGAACAGCAATTTGGAATTGTAGGGTCAAAAATGGGTATATTAAGCTCTGAAATGGAATTTCACTTCCTTTGTTAAGTAAGCTGCATGCGTACTAGTTTTTTATTGCAGTAACTTGATAAAACACTTCAATTACACTCTACTCTTTCTTTCCAAATAGATATGTTTATATGGTATGCAAATTCCGCCTATTAACTAATTCAAAAATTTCAAAATAATTGCTCATTTCTCTAGATATCACAAATCTTTTATTTCTCAAATGAGCCTGTAATTTTATATAACCTTGTGTTTCAAGAGTTGCCGTACTTTGTATTATATGAAATGAACTATGAGTACCGGCACTGATAGATTGAATTACTGTGGGTTAATAGGTATATCAGCTGTAGGTAATTGTAGCTTGTAGGTTTATCGATCAAACCTTTCTCTGTGTATTTGGTTTTAATCCTTTTTCAAAACACAGTACCTGGTGTTTCAGACTTAGAATTTTATTTATGGCTTTCCTTTTTATTGATATTTCCTTTTCAGGCCCCCTGCTGCTGGAATTCACACTATAAGCAAAGAAGTACTCACAAACCTGCATCTTCCCCATGTTTTCAGAAGCTTGAGATACATATTTAACATCTTGACATCGTTTTGTCACCCTCTTTCAATTGCTGCAAATCTTCTCTCTGGAGAGCAAACATTTTCTCCGATCTTCTTGTTCACCGTCTGTGGCCTGGATGACTGGTGATTTTTCGTGTTTGCAAATTCCTGGTGTGTGACTACAGGCTAAATTCTGTCAAGCAGGCCCGGTGACAGGATTTTCGGGCTCCTGTGCAATTGAGAAACCTGGGCCCCTACCCCGAAGACTTTTTTACTCATCTTGGACCTGGGCCCCCTGCTGTGAGTTCGGGCCCCTGTGCATTAGCCCCCCCCCTGTCTCCGGCCCTGCTGTCAACTGCCTGGTTCACAATACTTAGGGAGAAAAAGTTCAAAACTTAATAATGGGGGTTCGAAGTTGGTCATGTGGGTGCATTGAGCCTTCCCCATCTTAAAATAGAAGGATAACACATAGTACACTGTAAACACAACAGGTACTTTTATCCTCACTTCAGTACATAGTTGGAAGAGCCTTGTACACTGTTTAACCAAACTAAAAAATTTTGGAATGGAATTATCATAAAAAAGTATTAATAAAAGTATTTTTAAGTATTTTTAAGGCTTATTACTGAACATGTTAATGTTACTTAAATGTTAAGTTATAAAATAATTGCACAACCAGATTCATAGCTCAAGTAATTATTTTCAAGAAATATGACTCGGATAAAATTTTATGAGAAAGAGGGTTAATATAAAAAGCAATAACGAAATTGTTATCTCCCCATCATCAGACAGCCGCGTCATCACTGCCATCATTACATTTTCGTCCCTCACTAAATGAAATACCTTTTACATTTTCTTTTAAGAGTCACAGTTCATCATCAAACTTTATTCAATTAATTATTTTTCTTATAACTTTGCTATGGTTGCTTCTTTGGTTTTTTATTTTTTGATGTTTCTACTTTCAAATATTCGCTTTAGAATGAATTTTTAAGTCTTAGTTTTATAAGTTTGAGTCAAGGAAAGTTTTTTCGACAAAATTTTGATTGCATATTTTGTAATTACTTAATTGATGAACATTTTATTATTCTGTTAAAGTTATTAGGGCAATGCTATATGTAGCTAATTATCATGCTGGCTTCTACAAAACCTTGACCATCGGCATCTAATGCCTGCCATGCACACTTATACTACGAAGAAGAAAATAAAATATGATAAAAACTTATTTATTTAAAACAAAGATTGAGTCAGAATGGTTCTACATATACACAATAAAAAGCAACCCGTATTATGCTGATTCAGTAGTTTAAAAAAATATGATTGTTTGTATATAAAACCCCCTTTGCAATAAATAAAACAGAGTTAGTGGAACCCCATTAATACTAAGCCTAAGTTGTCTCTAGGAATATAAAATAAAAATGAAAATGAAATGAAATGAAAAATTCTTTATTTTAACAGGCAAAGTTTGGGCCGCATGGCCCTTTCTTACACTTAACCTGTAAAATGGTTACCAATATCCGTTGCAGTTCTAACTCGTCCTGACTGATGACCTGGGTTTCGGCAGGGCCGCCGAGAGGCCATGTCAGCCAAGTCTGAAACTTGGGGCCTGGGCTCCGGAGGGGCCCGGGATGAGCGGAACTTTTCAGATTGAGGCAATATTGGTATCGACTTCTTGAAAATAAATTTAGGCCCACATGTTAAAAAATAAAATGTCCAGCTTTATCAAGAAAATTAGTTTGATAATACTGTACAGTATTTAGTTAAGGCAGAAACGATTGTTTTGTCTGTCTGTATTATTCATGCCAAATCTTAAGGCCCACGCCATCCATAAGATTAATGTTAATTTTAGTATTGGGCTTATGGACGGCTTGGGCCTTAAGATTTGGTGCCAGTTATACTATTTTATTTGTGACTGATTGTACACGAAGGCGGTGGCGGTCAGCGAATAGTGAGCGTGACTGACTCATACCTCCCTCACGTAAATTGACAACAACTTAAATACGTTATGATGAAATTATCCACGATGGTAAACAACAAGAGTACAACATATTTTACAATTAACGCAGTTGGCGTAAAAAAAATCGTGCACATTGATCGTGAAGTTCGTGAGTGGAACAAACGCGGAAGCTATGGGAAAGAGACGGAAAATCCAATAGTGCGGCATCACTGATAGCAGTAATTTTTAATCAGAGTAGACTATTTTCTAAATTCGACCGACCGTTCAGCCTCAATTGGTCCGGATTTTTGGTTCCTTTTTGTATGTTGTTCAACCTTTAGACTGCCTAAAAACGCGAGTTGAGAGATCTAATTTTCGAAAATTTTCCGGGGGAGAACCCCCGGACCCCCCTTTCTCTAGGGGGTCCTCCATACCTCCCAGACCCCCCAAAGGGCCCGTATGGTGTTAAGACTTGGGGCCCTGCTTGGCTCTCGGCGGCCCTGGGTTTCGGATTTATCTAATCCATAATCATTTCCATTTCTTCAGTAACCAATACTAAAAACAATCCATCTGAAAGATTTTCTCGGTGCATAAAGTAAATACCCCCGTTGCAGCAGACCTACATACACAGCGAATTTCAAATGCAAAACAACATATTTCGATCCAACGTAGCGATATTTGACATGTTTTTGTAAGCCCCATAAGAATGACATGGGGAATGAGTATGCAGATTTGCTGCTATTATAATGAGTTATCGTGCACATTTATATATACATAGGCGTCGCGTGAACCAATCTTTTGGGGGGCACAAGTGACCGGGGGTTCTGGGGGTATGGACTACCCCCTAGCCTAGCGGGGGGTCTGGGGGTCCTCCCTTGGAAAATGTTGGTTTTTCGTACTCAAAAGTGGGGTTTTAAGCCTTAAAACTGTGAAATATACAGCACTAAAAAGCTTATTTTGTTTACGATTTCAAAGTAAATTTGCGGGAAAAGTATGGAAATTATTCTCTTTTTTGAACTAAGTGGCTGCATGGAGTTTTGGCTGGGTAGAGTGTTGTGGAATGATGACAGAATGACAAGTACTAGGTGCACAGCGCACGGGTGACCAATCTTCGCCCAGTCAATGAACGGATCTACTCAACGAATGTATAACTCTTCATCCAACTTCTTTGTTTAACCAAATGGTTAATCACATATAAAATGAATGTAATAATGATTAAATACAAAAATAAAATTAATGTGAACTATTAATATGGTATAAAAATAAACATCTAACCTAAAAACAATTGGTTTTAATTAATCATGAGTAGAGAAACCACTTTAGAGAATAGTAGAAAATAATTTTTATTTGGATTTATAATGTTGGTCGGCGGCTACAAAAATAAACCTTTTCATGTTGGGGGGGCATGTGCCCCCCCGTGCCCCCCCGGCGCGACGCCTATGTATATACAGAAGAAAAAAAAAGAAAACAATAGGCCAAAAAGCACGCCAGGCCTGGCCTGGTCTGCGGCATAGGCCTGGTTTGTATTTTTTTTTGCACGTCCTGTTCTGAATTTAGGCTTTTTATGTGACATATCATAGTAAAGCTGAGTTACCAAGGATTAAGAATTTTGAATCAGAACTGAAAAATGTTGAGTGGTTTTAAAAATTACGGGGGTTCCGTAAATATAGAAAATTTTCACAAAAATGGCCGCCATTTTGAAACGGCTTGAGATAATTTAGTTCTGTTTTCACCAAAATGTTTCTTTTAACAAGACCTTTAAAATGATATAGGATTTGCTGTAGGTTTACTTAAGAAAATTTTGAGATTCGAACCCATGACCTTCATTTCTGGAACACCCTGTACATGAATCGCGATGAAAATATTTTTAATGAATTCTTCATATGCAAATTAGTGGGGAATAATTTTATTTGACGTTTCTATGTCAAACCGTTCTCCCGCTACAATAGGTGGACGGGTGGTCTGACTCACCCTGTATATATTTATGAAAATGGACGAATAGTGTTTTTGGCATCTGGAGACCTCAAAAAGAAAAGTTATGATGGTCTCGGGCTTAGGTCTTACCATGAGACCTACAGTAACAGCTTCTTCCCTATAGAGGAAATTCGCTAAAAGCACACAAATAAAACACAATAAGTACATGAGTGTTTTATTTTGTGTTTTATGCTTAGACAAAATCCTTCAGACGGATTGTTTTAAATATTGGTTCTTGAAGAAAAGGATATAATTATGGATTAGACAAAACCGAAAACTGGGTCATCCAGACAGGACAAGCTAGAACTTCAACGGATATTGGTATGTAACCATTTTATAATATAAATCAGTTCTGGTGGCTCTCAACAATGAATAAATTCTTGGAATACATTTGTATTTAAATACAAAAGTCATAAATCAGTAGACTAAAACTTAAAAAAATAAATTCAGTTTTAGTTGTTTGAAAAATAATATACGAATTCCATAAGCATTAACGATCAGTTATTTATGGTTTAGGTTTAAGGCTAATTGAATGTCACATATCCTGAAGATATTAACCTGTACCTGAAGATGATAGCCTCGTGAAGAAATTTTATGACCGTGACTATATAAGTATGATTTTTTTACTCAATTCAGACACGATTAATTCTGTTACCACCTTTAAATATAGTTTTTCATTAATAATTTAAAAAAGGTTGATTGAAAAGAAGCAAAAACTAATGAAAAATTAATCCCATTTTGTACTTTTTTAATGGTTCTTAAAACACAATATTCGTTCAAATGGTGTCCTGACAGCCGATAACTCAGTCAGTTTACCTTACCTTTGAACTCTACTGCTTAGCCTGCCTTTGATGTTCAGCAAACCCAATAACCTGTTAACAAGCCTCCTCTGTGACAGTGGGTACTTAATTGCACACTATTTCACCATGCCTCTCTCATGATATACCTTACCATTTTTGACAAGACAAAAGGCTATTATAATCCTTTTTAATTTTCTGTAATTTATTGGGCCAAACTTTACTTTGGACATGGACTCTTAGACTTGCCCACATGCATCGACTGACGACAGTAAAACATTGCCAAACTAGCCAAATTGGGTGTGGTGGTTTGATTAACTGAATTTAGGCTCACACAAGTTGAAAGTGAGAGACCCTTCTTGGAGCCTCTTAGCCTCTTACTAATTCAAAACTGATAAAATACATTCAAATGTAGTAACACATACTTTATATCATGTATAATACGCAGGAATTTGTGACTCCCAAAATTTTGTTACTTTAAAAAATTGGTAATGGTTCACTTATATAGGCTGAAAGCAAGTTATGGCACTTGCTGAATTTGAAATACATCTTAAATGTATAAGGCAAGATTGATAAAATTATTGCAGTTTATGCATTATTTTTATTTCAAGCCATTATACACCTTTGTTTACAACAACTCGTGAAATATTTATTTTGGTGTGCAGTGAACTTGATAGGCCGTTAATGTAACGATATATCTGACAGCATATTGACAGTGTCATCCGTTCTCATGGCAACCACAAATGTTTGACATTACTCTTTTTGTTCAAAATAATTAAACCCCACATAGAGTAAGTTTTGAGTGGCTTTTATTTACTTGTTATATGAAACAATCAAGATCCGTGTTTTTTGGATACCTATAACATGATTTGTTGACCTAACTATGTTTGTTTTACCGTATTTGAATTTTTTCAGGAAGATCTTTGTGTGCTGTATTATTTTTTGGTTTTAAAATACATATTTTTATTCGTCATAAAAAGCAACACTTACACTATATTTACTATACACTTCCCTACAACATGCAGATCATCTGAACGTAGGCTATCTCGAACAAGATTCGCAGTAGACCAGTCAATCATAAAGCGTGTCTCTAGGTTCTCTCAGACTCTCAGATAACCTCACAGCACACAAAGAAGTATACATTTTGACCTACAGCTGCATTTTGATTCTTATATACTTAAACATCATACAGTAGAACCTCACCAATTCAAACCTCGATCGATTCGAAAACCGATATACTTGTATAATTTGTCTGCTCCCTTAAAAAAATTCTAATATTCGGAGAATAACACACCGATAATTCTTAATGAATTATTTTGCCCATAATTTAGCCTTTGAAATTCTTACATTTAATTGTCTACTAAGCCACTAGAATTTGAATTTTATTGCTGTAATTCAAAATGTTACCTCTTCAATTAATTCGAAGTCAAACTCTACAGTTTGAACTACGAGTTACCGTGATTTGACCTGAGACTACCGTATATAAGCCTCTGAAAGTCGAATTAAGCACAAAAAGCAAATCCTGTTGAAACATGAACTAATGCAACTTTATACTCTAAAAAATCGATTGGCGAGTAGTCTTTGCATCGTTGAACGTGCTTGAAAAAGGATAAACCTTCATAATTCGACCTTCATTCACAATAACCTCTATAATTTAAACCCTCAATATTTCACACTTCTATGATTCGAAATAAATTTGCTGCCCCCTGAATTTAAAATAAGTGACGTTCTACTTCTGTATAAGTAATTTGAGAGATCTCCTTACCTGCACAAAATACCTTCTATCTTCTTGATCGTGCACATTTCTTTATTACGAAGAAACATTTATATTTGCTGTTTGTTCATGACTTCAATTGCCTGCCCGATTGTCTGTTGTGGAAAAATATTAGGTAAATGACAACCTAAAAAATCTTTAGCTAACTTCATAACGGACGGGCAAGATAATTTTCTTATTCGCATCACATGAATTTTATTACAAATTCCCCCAACTTAATTAACTAGGGCTCCTTACAAATAAGAACGTCTTACTCCCTCAAATTGGTTAGATTGATACACATTTACACCATATCACTTAACTTAGGTAGCCTATATGAAGACATAATGTATCTGCTTGGAGCAGTCATTTTAACACTTATTTTAAACGTTTATGCAACAGACTACTGAAACAGCGTATAGGCCTAGGACAAACATTAAGGTGAAAAAAGGAAATTAAAGTGTAAATTATTTGCTAATTTTGCTGCTATCCATTTATCATTTAAAAAGTTACTGCAAAAGTCTCCAATGAACCTCAACATCGAGTGACATTTTACGATGACCAGACCTGAGAAAGGTGCGGTCAACTATAGTCATAGTCCACTTTCGATCTACATTACTACAAGAACTGAGGACAATAGTCAATCACCGTCATTCCATACAAGGCGTTCCTCCATAACCTCGCCTTGTACGCGCTCAGGTATTTCGGCCGAACCCCATAAAGTTGTGACGGATGAAAAAAAACAGTGCACGAGAGCTATTTTAAAACATGACGCAGAGACGAGGTTCGATGTTACTCCTCCACGTTCTACTTTGCAGTGGGTGGGATAGTATGAAAAGGGAATGCCCTTATTGTAGCTTGTTTTGGTCTGTCATAACTCTTTGGTGATTTTATTCACCAAAACTATAGGCTACAACCGGTTGATAGCTCGTTAGTTATTGTTGGTGAATAAAAGTGAATATACAACGTGCTTTGCAGTTTGAGTTTCAAATATCGGTGAAAGATCTAAAACTGAGCCGACTTTCAGATATAGTTCATTAAATTAAACAGAATACATTATTTGCCACTATTTGTTAATAATTATTATGGTTTACATTTTATCCATCCCTATAAGCTTATAATTTCATATTCATCTTCAGACGTTTTGCAGTTTGTTTAGTTTTTCTTAATTATAACACTATGCCTACTTTCCGTTTGACAAAGCCTTAAGCATACAAGAACAATAATATTAATTATTGTAATGCATCACGCAATCACTTTTTTGAACTTGCCCAAAAATTGAACAAAAGTTGAACAAAATGTTTTTCTTATCTAAATATATATTAGAACAACTGTTTAACAAGTTTTTAGGGTACCCCCAGCTAGGTTTGAATTTCGAATTCAACTTTTTTCAAGAGTTTCTCAGATAATGAAAATTAGATTTACATCACGTACTTTCTTAACCAAAGCACAATGCGATAGGGCGATTTTTCACTAGAGGAAAATAAATTAGCCAATCATCTTTGGTCCATCTTTAGCCAATGATGGAAGGCCAGGTCCGCGGACAGGTGGTTAGTGCGGGCAGGGGGAAGGAGAGGGCAGTAGTTGGTTTAATCAGGTAATGGTTCCGTGCCAGAGCCAGTAAGGGTGTGTCGGACCTCGGGTTGGCAGCATGGAGTTCGACTGTTCCAAGGTAAATAATAACATCCAGACAGAAATTGTGACATTAAATTTAAGATACGTTCTTTTTATCTGATGGATTTGGTTCGGACAATTACAAGCATAAGTGATCCACATGTCTATATAGCTACATGCCGATAATACAGAAATGATACTACCAAAATACCCCCGTCGCAGCAGACCTGCGTACTCAGCGAATTTCCATAGGATTTACTTTGTATATGTGAGCATTCAACCTATTTGAAGGAAAGTATTGTTTGAAATGATACGTTAAGGAAATAATATATTAAAAACGTAAATTTAATCTTTCATGAGCTTTGAACATGAAGAAAATTAACAAAGAGACCACCTTTTTTTTCATTAGTAATACATACACTTTTGTATTTTATATAATTCTTAGTCTTATAATTTTTAATAACTGTAATCTTGGTATAGTACCTATATAAATGTCAACAAACATATAATCAATTAATTCAAAAGACTCAAACTAAACAAATAACTTAAACTCATGAAAAAATTAAATTCAATTATATGGTCAGTTTTACAGTAATTAAAACATCCCTGTTGCAACAGACCTACATCTACAGCCAATTTCAATAAAACATATTATCAATCCTCATCATTGTAAACATACCATATATTATGCTACATTTTCAGGCAGTTTAGACCAAGACATCCCCCCCTCCAAATGCTCATACTTTCTTTATTAAATTTAAAAATAACTTGTATTTTTTGATATAGTATATATTTTCTGCAAAATCTTGATCAATGAACTCTAACTATTCAAAATAAACAAAAATTCATCATATGAAAATTTAATCATATGTTCAGAGTTGTATTTTTTTAATATCTTAAATCAGGGTGACTATACTTTTTGGAGGGAAAAATTAAAAATAATATTGGGCAACGTACTGTGTTTACCACATCCAATATTATCCAATATCTAAGCAACAGATTGACGTAGAATAATAATTCAAAATGCTAAATTGTTTGTTTTTTTTAAGCTGAATTCAATTTTGACAATGAAATTTAAAAATAATTAGTAAAAAGGTGCTAAATCTTGAAAATAAATTTTATTTTGTCAAAAAAACCTTCTTAGAGTAAACTAATCTTGCTGGTTTTCGAACTCGAAGTCATGAATGACGCTTTACACGTTTGTTCCAAATTTCATCAAGATCGGACCTTTTTTACAAAAGTTATCGCGCCTACGGACTGATATATATCCCTATATATGTATGAAAATGAACGAACGGTGTTTTTGGGGTCTAGGGACCTCAAAATAAAAAGTTACGGTGGTCCCGCGCTTAAGTCTCACCGTGCCGCCTACGGTAATAGCTACTTCCCTATAGGGGGAAATTCGCTAAAAGTAATTCTTTTTGCACGACTTCTAAATTTAAAAAAGGACCAGTGGTAAATGTGGTTGGATTATTGATTTTCTTACACAGAGCTCTTATATGATTAAAACTGAGGTAATCATAAAACATATTAAAGGGTTCATAAACTCAATAAATTAATAATTCCTAATAATTAAAGAGGGAAATTTCAAGTCTAAGAGGCAAAAAGCCTATTAAGCTGATGGAGAAATTGCCTGAATTGATGCTTCTTGAGATAAATCTTTAATCTGTCACGTCAGCCAATAAAATTGGTTGAGAAATAAAAGTGGAGCTGAGCTGATATAAAATTCCTCGGGGATTAAGAAGTCAGATTAAACATTTAAAATCAGGTGTTTGTGCTATCACGTTCGATATCATGTTTCTAGACAACGTAGATGACATTGTGTGATTAAGGTTTCCTAATATAGTTGATGTTAACAGTCATCTCTGTTGACATGAACGATATAATATATCTGACACTGCCATACAAGAGTATCCTGTGTTCCAGTGATCGCCACTGACAAACTCATTTTATGTTATTTGACTATCAAAATAATAAAAAAAATAACATGGCATTCGACCGGTAATATTCTAACTACACTATTTTTATAAAATAAAACTATTTTTTGTTAATAGACTATTTTATAAGAATTAATATTTTGGGGCTTGAATTATATTCGCTAAAACCAAGTATTTTAAATTTCGATAATTTTATGTTTCATATGAAGAGGCAGAAAGTCAATTATGAAGTTTTTTATGTTATTGTTAGCATTTACTATACAAGACAACAGTTAAGCTGTTATTTTAACTATCCAGTGGCATGTAAAGTTTAGCAAAACGTACATCTTTAGTATATGAAAGCAGTAAGTGGGCGACGTAGTTAGTAGCGCACTCAGCCTCGGAACTTCGGAACTATATCCTTGAGGCGTCGCAGGTTCGAGACTCGAGCTTGTCGCATTCTTTTAGCAGTACTGTTCACTCTTGTACTGTACCGGCTCACTCTTTGCCTTTGCTTGATAACGTCCACGTACAGATCAATAGTCTATGTGGGCTTCTTTTTTTACCTTGCCGGGGCCAAGGCAAGGTAAAAAAGAGGCCGCCACCCTCTTTAAAAAAATAGAAATGAAATAAAATAAAAGTCATAGGAGTGAATTGGTTAAGTTATATACAATTTGTAATACTCAGCATTGTATTAATAGCTTTAATTGTATAATGATTTTGTCTAGATAGTTTATGTTATCATTCCGAAAATGTTGCGAATACATCACAAACTATAGAAGACCCCTGATTTTCCCTTCTAGGTTCTGACATACGGCTATTTTGAGCCGACGTATAATTTGTGGTCTTCTAGCAAAATGAGCTTATCTTCAAATTACAGGGCCGGTATACTTCCCTCGTGAAGACCCAGATCATAAAGTCTACAAGATGTAAAATTACTCGAGGCTTATTAAAGCTATAATTAATTGTACACATTTAATTTAAAGCTGACGTTACAAAAAGGTCCCTTTGGGGTTTTTGTACTGTCTGATAATTAATTTCTTACACACTCATTATATGTATAAGATTTATATTTGAAGGCATAAAAGTATTAAATGTATTGAATCGTGGCTGTTTTAGAGGCATTAAGTTCCTTGAAAGTAGTAATTTTATGATTATTCTTCAAGGGGAAGTTGTAAAACCATTTTAACTCTCTATATGCACTGTCTTCCTCCCTCTAACTTTCTTTGTATCACCCGGTGATACAGAATTTTCTATGGAATGGATCCAAGGACAAACCATAGATAAAAATCCAGTATATTCTCCTAAAAACCTCATTATTTTGCGTCCAATGCAATTACCCCATAGCCAGCAAAACTGTATGATTGGACGGACACGCTTGCTAATTTCTACTCCTTCTACTACAAAAGAACTAAAATTCAATATCTTCACCAAACAGGTCGTGACACAAAGCAACTTCACCGCCGCTCAGAAAGCCAATACTCATAATTATAAATAAAATTACATAATACCCTTATGGCGAACTGACCCCATAGGCCTAGGAGGACACGCTAGAGCAGCCGTTTTACAGCACGTCGCTG
Source organism: Flexamia atlantica (assembly GCA_035578135.1). NCBI lineage: Eukaryota > Metazoa > Arthropoda > Insecta > Hemiptera > Cicadellidae > Flexamia > Flexamia atlantica. Next base: position 8,103,120 of record JAQJVK010000002.1, on the reverse strand, counting down.
TGACTGTGGCAGTTATTGTCGTGTTACAGTGTAACTGCAACGCCACTCCGCCAGCCAATGACCTAAAAGACGTGCTGACCCTGAAGGAAATAGGAATGATTCTATTTCATTAATAGAATCAAGATTAAGGTACGGTATTACTCTCTGGGGGTCTACGTCACAGTCAAATTTTTTACGTGTTTTTAGATTGCAGAAAAGAGCTATCCGCATCATGGCGGGAGTGTGCAAGAGATCACCTTGCCGGAACATTTTTAAATCATTGGAAATTCTAACACTACCTTCAATTTATATTTTCGAAATTTTACAATACTATAAGTTTAAATCAACGACAGTAACAACCGGGGCAGATATTCATAATTATAATATGAATATCAGGCAAAGGCACCATCACAGGCAAACTCAACACCGATTGGAAATAACCGCATCACTACCGCAAAATATTGGACCTAAACTGTACAACAAGCTACCTGAAAATATTAAATTAGCAAATTCAGAAACAAAATTCAAAATTCTCTTAAAGAAACACCTTTTGGAGCGTGCCTGTTATTCTATAAGTGAGTTCTGGGAGTAAGTTAAGTTGAATAAATTGAGATACATTTGATAAATTAGTCATAAATAGAAGAATTTAATTTTAAGTTTGACGTTTGTAATACAATTATTGTAAAATTGTCCTACTACAATAAAATATTTTGATTTGATTTTTGAGACACGCTGGAGCAGCGGTTCTATAGCACGTCCCTGCGACTTTGTTATTGTAATGTTACGGTGTAACTGCACCGCCGCCCCGCCAGCCCTCGGCATAGAGGACGTGTTGACCCTGAAGGAAGACACGCTGGAGCAGCGGTTCTACAGCACGTCCCTGCGACTGTGGCAGTTATTGTCGTGTTACAGTGTAACTGCACCGCCGCCCCGCCAGCCCTTGGCATAGAGGACGTGTTGACCCTCAAGGAAGACACGCTGGAGCAGCGGTTCTACAGCACGTCACGTCCCTGCGACTTTAGCACGTTATTGTAATGTTACAGTGTAACTGCACCGCCGCCCCGCCAGCCCTTGGCATAGAAGACGTGCTGACCCTCAAGGAAGACACGCTGGAGCAGCGGTTCTATAGCACGTCCCTGCGACTTTGGCACGTTATTTTTATGGGGTTCGCCAGCATCATGGCTGTCGGTCTGTATCTGCACAATTATTTGATTAATTAAAGGAGATTCTTTAGTTTGCTCTAAAAGAGTAAATTGCACTTTACGTACTACCTATTCACAAACGCACATTTTTTATGAACATAAACAATAAATAATTGTATTTGCAATCGATCAGTGGATTAATACAGGAACATTTTTACCTTACGTATGTTCAATGTTTTACAGCTTACCTTTCTTACTTGTATACTTTTCCATAGCGTTACTCAATAAATCTTTTATGCCTAGTAAAGACCAATATGAATTTAAACTTGTTCTTTTTTCAATACATGGGTCTGAATGTTTCTGAAATTCATTTCTAAGGGTCGATTGAGGTGCCAAGGTACTTTAGCCGCTAGGGCTTGCCGCGTACATAAAACAAGACATAAAATATGTCCCTGAACATAAAACATTTTTGATAATGTACACTAATTTAAAAAATGTGGAATTTTCGCCCAAAACATAGTTATAGTTATCTAATTGTTCGCACGCCGCAGTGGTCTGCATCTGCTGCTGCGTGCGGTTCCGCATCCCCAGGACCAAGCAGGAGATCGAGGCCGACTACGTGCGGAAGCAGATCACCCGGAAGTTCCAGAAGCAGTTGCAGCTCATCCAGAACTCCGAGATGGACGAGATGGACCTCAAGAAGGGTAAACTTGGAACAAAAGTTGTATGTATAATACAGCAGGAATTGAGAAAAAATCCAATTTTATTATTTGGCGGATACATATAAAATGGTTATGGCAAGAGAAAGATAGTTTAGACATAGTTTTTACTTATTAGTGCTTACTGTAATTTCTAATAATGTATTGACAAAGGTGAAGTCAACGTTAAAGTACTTAAATATCTTCTTTAAGAATTTAATTTTTTGGTAAGTTTGTATTTTTCTTTTTACATTTACCATGATTGATTAGTAAAATCACGTTTCACGATGTTTCGGGATCTAGCATCTGATTCCTTCTTCAGGGGGAAAAGAACCCAAAATATAAGAAAATCAGTATCAGTATGTTCTAGGTTACTTTCCACCTGAAGACGGAATCAGATTCTAGATCCCAGACGCAGTGAAATTTGTTTTTACTGATCATTGATAGAGAATGTACGCAAAAATAAAAACCGAAACTTAAACTCACCATCACCAACAATGACTTTCAAACAAAGAATGCAGAATAAATAACAAAATCAAAAGGAAGGTTATTTTAGACCAAATTATCTTATTACCTAATGGGAATATATTTTAGACCTTAACATATTGCATAATATTTTTAATTTGTTAACGTATTGCTTCATACTTTCATATAACCAACCTACCGTGAAATGCTATATTGACATTACGCTTAAGTATTATCGTTACTTCGTGAGTAGGCCTAATTTTGTTGTTATATTTACAGCACTTGAACGAGTCAGGGCGGAGTTCAAGTCGGAATGTGACAACGGGGAATCCAACAGCAACAACAGCAACGACAACGATAATGACGACTCCGTGTTCAAAGGCAGCGGACTTCTAGGTGAGGAAAAGTAATATATACCAGAAAAATTTAGAAAACACAAAAAATGTCAATTTTTAAACAATATTTACGGAGATAAATTAATTAGCTCTGCTTACTCTTCAAACTGAAAGGTTAAGCCTATGACACTTCAAAAATATTTATTTAATCTACTAACCAATAAGACTGTAGCAAAACAACTCAATTAAAGTCTACACTTAAAATAATTAGGAATATGATATACTTTTCGCTATCATATTTTACATCGTAATCATACTCTCGCAATATTATTATTATTATTATTAGATAAATTTCTTTGAGGGTTCTTAAAAATACTTCGAGATGAAATATTTTAAAATAGTCCCTTCTATAAAAACATGTATTAAAAATCCTCTTACATCCCGATTCCAAACTTTTTGTATCATATTACGTCGTAATCACCTGTTTTACAAACGTCACGTGGATGGCCAAAATGTTTCGGCCTAGGGCCGTAAAGTAAGCTGTTCGTCTATTTGCTTAAAACATTGCGTAAACAACATATAACTTTACGGCATGCAATAGGTTCCGCCTTCAGGCTAGTGGCACAAACATGATTTTCATTGCTGCCGTCAGTTAGAAACCGTGACAAAAAAGCTGTATTATTGTTTAGTTGTATCTCTACTTTTTTTAAAACTTAAACAGCCGGCCAAATGTAATTTTTGGTCCTTGGTACGAAATTTATCGTAAATGAATCACTTATTATTCTCTAAAAACTTTAAGGAAACTGTTCCCATCTATTAGAACTGGTCAATTTTTAAAACACGTATTTGGTGATATTCAGGTAATTGAAGTTAATTAAGTAATTGTGTTTGTGTGCAGGTGTCTCTAACGATGACCTAGTGCAGAAGAGAAGCCCAGGGTTTGGATCTAAAGTCGCATCCTTCGTTGGATTCCTTAGGCCTAGAAAAACCCCCTCCAACTCTCCCCAAAAATCCACTAAATTGAGAGTCTAATACCAAGAAAAAATTAATTTCGTCATGATGATTAAAACTATTTGCATGATTTATTTTGTTACAATGGATGTTCACAAAGTATTTTACTTATTTTGAGGTGTTTTTGTACATTTATTTAGGAGTTTTGTGGAGATCAAGACTCCTAGTACACATTTTGGATCGATTATAATATTTTGGTCGTTGGCAAGAGCTTGGCGTGAAGTTTTACAAGAAAAATAAATTTATGAAGGTCAGGAGAAAGGAAATAAGAACCCTAGATGCATTTGAAGTTTTGTATTTGCCTTAAGATTTAATATAGAAATAGACATTTCAAGGAAAAATAAGCGGAAACATAAAGCTGCTGAGCAGCGCAAGTCCACTAATGGCTATGATAACATGATAAATGTCAAGAAAGAGATCTGTCTATAGTTTTCATTGTCATATCGGATGTCCACAGAAGAACTCCATAATTTTGATAAACTCTAAATTGTATTATAATAATAGTATCATCATAAATAAAATATCAGAAGAAGCGTAAAGTTACTAAGTTTTTATAATGTCACGATTTTTCTATGTATGTAACAATAACGGACATAAATGCAAAAAAAGTTTTCCCGTGCATAAGTATTGATCGAAAAACACCATTTATTGAGACTTCTTTAGTTTCAACAAATGTCTTTAAAACCACGCATCCTACAGCTACAGAAAATTCTCAACTAACTTTAAAATTAAAGAGATTTACGTTGACTACAGTTTGAGTGTTTTTCCATGTCTACAACTTTGATGGATCCGGATGTATGTGTTTGTTGGGGAAAGAGATTATTTGTTTATTGTATTTTGAGTTGATATTGCCAAAGTAATCAATACACAAAAACTGTGACTTTTACCAAAAATGTGATGAGTTTTCTTTAGTTTGATACATTATTTTTAGTAATATGTTTATTGTAATATAATTTATAGTTTATATAAAATTAAGGAGTTTTTTTTACACCCATTATCATTAAAAAAAGTTTGGCATAGGTTAAAACGAAAATAACTCTTTCCTCTCCCAAGGCAGCAGCAATATTGGAGTCAAGATCCAAAGTGTGGATACATTTTTGCTGTAAGTTTATGACATCCTGAATTTTCCCCAGGGGGTATACCATGTTCATAAATACCATCATACCATCAAAAGTATAAAAACGATCCAATGGCGTCAAGTCCGAGTTTCGACCTGGCAACGAAATGAGAATTTATTTCTGTCTAAAAGCTCTCATGGTTAATTATTCAATCCCTTTATCCACTAACGAACAGTGGTTTTGAAAGGTATATTGACACAAAACACACAGCGAAAATAACGTTAAACCAATCTCCTTTTCAATTAGTCCAATTGTGCTTTTTATTCCAGCATCACCGTCGTTAATAATTGGTTACACCATGCTGGGCCTCCAACCGGGTTTGAGTAAACGTTTTTTCCCAATAAAAGCAAATTTCTTTGTGGTTACTCGGTATTACTAAAGAATGATGTTGTTAAGTAACCGTGATTTTACACGTGTACTGGTATATAATTTATCTAATGAAATAATGAAATTAGTGTTCCAAGAACTAAGTTCAAAACATTTAAAATAGTATAAGCATAGGTTTTATTCGTTAACGGTTTTATCTAGTATTAACTTTAAATGTAATTTTGATTTTTGATTTATACTGGTCAAATAAAATACTTAAGTGGCATCAGAACTTGTATTATATAATTTATCGATATACCTAAGTGGTCTCCCAATATAAAAACATAGATAGAGTAAATGATTTAATATAATACTATACAACAATTAACATAAGAAAAAGGAAAGTAAATGGTAATTTGTTAACTGGTACAAAAATTATCTTTATTAAAGTAATATGTTTGCGTAGAATTAGGGAAATGTTTTAATAAGCCCTGAAGAAGTTTATTTAAAAATGTTTGGAATTATCTCATTTCAATAACTATAGTTAATTGTAATTATTATAATTTGTACCAAAATGTTAATGAAAAATGAGGCAACGTCAGAAACCTTATTATGGTTTCACAAGTTTGATTAAAAAACAAGGAAAAGTTATTTATAAGCCCTATTATTCCACTCGAACTTGTACAAAAAGGTTTAATAATGATTGTGTCAACCTATGACAAATCAATTTAACACTTCAATTTTTGTTTGTAAAGAGGGTATACTTTTTATTACATTTTTATCAAAACTTACAGACATAAACTAACAAATTTGTTTAAAAATTATTATGACAGTTAAAAAAGTATTCTTATAGTTTTTGGTTTCATAATATGTATGATTAAGCAGTATATTATAGGAAATAAGGAGAAAGATCAGATTTTCCTGATAAACAGATAACGATATGCAGTTTGACCAGCTTGCAGAAGTGGTAATGTTGAGAGGTTTACAGACGAGACCTAAACAAACAACCCTCCTGGAGCTGGCGACCCCTGCGGCAGTGGCATTTCAACAAGAACAGAGCAGTCGCCTGGTCTGTGGTGTGGAATGCCCTTGTTGCCATCTGTAAGTTACACCCGTTAGGGCATGTAATATAACTTGCATTTGACCACTTTGGACTCTTCACTGAAAAACTTGGTTTTATGAGTAAAAACCGATATAGCAATGTAAATGTTATTTAACGCGGTTTGAAACGATAAAATGATTTGACTACCTTGTATTTACTCTCCGGAGATGAAGGTCAAATACCTCGTATTTGTCTACAAGGTCCAGGTACAAGTCCAAAGATTTTCTCATGCAGTAGTTTCGGATATAGGCTACTCCAGCAACATTTAAGTATCTAATTTGATTAAAGTACAATTATATTTAATTTAATAAGGCATATTAAAGCAAACTTCCATAATATACGTTTGGTTTGAAAAATACCCCGATCTAGTTCGCATTCAACGATTCAAAGAGTAGTGTTCCAAAATACGTTGAAAAAAACTCCTCTTTTCCATCGACTTACATAAAACGTGTGACAAGAGATCGCTCTATAACAACCACAAAGGACAAAGCATTAAGTTTCTCAGCAGCTACCAAGTAGTCGTAAAGATATAAGGGTCGTAAATCTGAAGATCTGTAATGTTTAATGAATGAAGTGCGAGGCCGGCACTTAGCGCCACTCACGGACACTACCGGACACTACCGGGTGGTTTACTGTGCCACTGTTTTGCATATACTCGAATACTTACTACTTTGTGGCTGGATGCTGGAGCTCCAACAAACTGGACAGTTTGATTTGATTGCCAAGCCCAAGGCAAAATAATCTCCCTATAGTTATCCATTATGTGCTGCTCCGTTAAAAGTGATACCGTTAGCATAACTTTACGTAAAATATTGCACTTTTACTTAAAATATTGCAATTGTGTTTTTTAAACAATAAGAAACTAAATACTGTAAAATATTTTATTTGATAAAAAAATATAAAAAATAAATGAAAAACATAATTATTTTGATGGGTTTAGAAGTCAAGCAGAAGACAATTTCAATGTAGTACATGAATGAACAGAATTTTATTTTAAGAATAGAGGTCAGACAGGTTTGATAATGCTAAAGCAGTTTAATTAAAAAGGTAATCAATTATATTTAACATTTAGATCTGTACTATTTTAGTTTTTACTACTTTGTTCACAATATAACTAAGAGTAACATAAACATGATTTAGGATTTCGTATTTATTTTAAAAATGCATTTTGATGGTTTGAAAACATTTAAAACTTACTTAAAAGCTAATCTGAATATAATAAATGATATTTGTAGGTAGAGATACGGGTAAAAATTGCTAGATAGAGGGTCTAGATTTAGTTAGAGTTGTTCTTACTATATGTCCAGTAGTATGTTAATATTGGACATAAATTTTAGAAATGAGTAATTTGGATATAAGAAACAAAAAATACCCTACCTCTATGTTAAACAGCGAACATCATTTCCCCCATGATGATAGTTTATTTTTTGTCAAGGGTTTTTCAATCTACAATTATTAAATAATAGGCTACTACAGAAAATTTAAAATAGATTAATTTCTTTAATGTCGGTAACGTAAGTAACGTTTGTGTTATGTAATGAAACAAATTGCAACAGGTTTTGAGTAAAATAAAATGTTCATTTAAAATCTATCTCCCTTTGTATTCACGAGATTTGATTTGATTTCGCTCAATTCAGTTGCATTTATTAGCATTGGTTTGACAGCAAAGTGACGCATTTCAATCTGGCACTCAATTTAATAGTGTCATAGATCAAGAATCGCTATCAGCTGAGCCACAGCCTTGTTTATCAATCGACCAGAGGCACGTCGATCATGACAGATGTGCCAATAGGCAACGAGGAAGTGCTTCTGCAATTTTCAAGTTCACTTTGATTACTGAATGTCCAAATTGATTTGGATGTTTACATTTAGTAGCTGTTTGAAGGACATGAGGCAAATTACAGCTAAAAATTTGCTTTAGCTGCAAATTACTAAAAATTTGCAAATGTTTAGTAATTTGCCAGGAATAATTGACTGGCAAATTAACCAGTCAATTATTCCAAATTTTTATTTTTAATTCTGTTCTGAAAAGACGACCAACAGATTTCTTTGGTTAGCTGTTAAACAAATTTAATAAGAACATCATTACCCTACAGTAATACACAATTCATAAATCAATAATTAATAGACATTCCGTTGCTATATGGCCCAGCTGTAGCTAGGTTTTGGGTAGCCAGAATTTAAATTTGACATGGTTTGATTGATCACTAACAGAGGGTGCTTCTGTCAACCCCTTATTTAAGCAATGTTAATTAAAATATTTTACTCTACAATTCATAAACCAATACGTAATTAATTGACTATTGCTCGTTTTCTGTGTAAAAATGATATAATATTACCTCCTCCGAATACCAAAATTAATAGGTAACAACAGTACACTCTGTTGGTGATTCACTATAACTAAGACCTCTTTTAATCCTGGGTCACTCAAAACCTTGTACACATTTGATAATGCGATGGAAGGTATACTTCAGATTCAAAGTTAATGATAATAAATTTTTCCATTGATATCTAGTTAAATATCCAGTTAAAAATATGAATGACGGTGGAACAGACTGTTAGTGATAAAAAAAGATCACTATTTTTCATGGTTTATTGGAGCGTAAGCAATTTGACCCGCAGAATATGTGTACAAAGACATCGCAAACAATTTGTTGTTTTCATGACGTTACGGTCCCCCTAAGTGTATAAATACAATTACACTGTTCTTTAATTATACAAAAATCCGTTATTATGTTTGATTTAAATCAAAGTATTTTGTGAATGTTTATAAACGATTAATACACAGGATATAAGTCCCTGATATCTTATGAATAGTCTCTATAACTCTAATATTATTATTTGCCTTGGGCGGACATAACTGTGATGTTTTTTTCTGTTCACAAAGAAGGGATAGAGATGTGGCGGTGGGGGGGGGGGGGGTACTTGCGAGGCGGGCGCCACCTCGGCACGGGACCTGCATACTAACGCGCCGTTGTAGCAATAATGGAACTGATGCATGAAACAACCGTGGTTGAAATAGTGATTGAATCTCACAGCAGGGTGAAGGGAACGATTGTTGTTTGCCTTATTTATACAAGTGGGGCCGATCAATAAAAAGAAAGTTTTTGACAAAAAACTTAATTGATAATACATTTTTTACTAAAAGTTAACCATTAATCAATGATACATAGTAATTTGTACAGTTTGAAGGAAATGAGTCCAAGCAGACCTAGCAGTGGCAATGTGCTTGTTTAAGCCTGAAAAGAAATGTTTTAAACGACTAGGACGTAATGATGTGAAGTAGACCCATCAACCCATGTCAGTGACTCTCATTTACTCTAAAATCAAACACGGATTTCAATTGCGCCATCAGCGGTGCATTAAAACCGTATTTAGATTTAATTTTTAACAGCGAACGCGATTTTTGAAGCTGATAAAAGATTAAATATCTTGGCTTACAGAGGTAACAATTCAGAGAAACAAAAGGTCAGATCAAATATGAAAATAATTAGGATAGTTATTAAAAGTATAAAACCAGCGAAACATGTTTACTACCTTGTCGTAAGCTAGAGAGTAAATCTTATAGAATTTTAAACGTTTATGTATTGGAATGTGATATGAATAATGTGTGAGGTAATTAGGTAATATTAGTACTCTATAAATACTTCTTTGTTTAGTAATATTCAAATATTCATACAAAGAAGGTTGAAAAGATGCTTGTTGAGGGGAACAGGTTTGGTGAGACGGGGGTTATTTAAACTCGGACGAACCTCAAATCCTCTCTCCTGGAGGGAAAAACAAATCACGCGCCAGCCACTAAAATTGTCCAGAAGCAAAACCTGGAACCTGGCATTATGAAGAATAAGAGGTACAATTATTAGATTTTTTGCTCCTGCGAGAACGTGGGTATGAATAGGTATTTCTGACCCTCGAGTTTAGCTGGCAATATATTTGTCTACAATTACATCTCATCTCCTTTTTTCTCAAATATATTGCTTCTCCTTCAAGTATGTATTCAAGTATTTGTAAGTAAATTATTCTCTTTAGTTTTCTAGTTTGTGATATGTGATAATTAGTCTAGGTCAACTAGCAATATTGGTTCCAAAATACATTTAACAGTTATAAGTTTATAATTATTGTTGTTTATTTCTAGTTTTATTTGTCCTAAATAACATAAAGAGTACAATACTCGTACAGTCTTACTATTATAGAACAGAGTCA
>JAQJVK010000002.1:8038780-8092661 GCA_035578135.1 Flexamia atlantica | reverse complement strand
CCTAGAAAGAGAAATATTACTGAAAAACACTTTTGTCAAAACGTCTAGAAATCGCTTCGACACCTAAATCGTTTAAATGAGTTCAGCTAAAAAGATTTTCGCATCAAAGGTCGTCTTACAGTACACAGAGAAGACTCATCTCTACCACGGAAATGGAATGATTAATTCAGCTGCCAATCCCTCCACGGCCGGAATCCCTCTATGTCGGCGGTAGGCTTGTGATGCTAATGGCGTCACAAGCTGCTCACTAGATTATGTTAATTCTGCCAACACGGCACCAACATCACCTCCATCTAGCCTGAAAAAATGTTTGGATGCAAACTAAAAGTTTTCAGCAAATTACTTTGTAATGTTAGCTACTTTACCTTTTAGTTTCATAATTTATACTCAGTTTTACCAAGCAGCTGAACATTAATTTACGTATATGTTAACAGCACCGTGTTTGTTAAGTTTTTATAAATCGGCTTGGAAAAACTAAAAAATGTTTAATGGTGTTCAATAAAGTTGGAAGAATTGGTTGATTCATTCGTTTTAATATTAATAAATATTTGAAAAAACTGTTACATCATTGTCTTGTGTGATACCATACATCGACACATTCCTTGCATTGTGCATTCATACAATTCAGAATCCATATCCAAACCATATAAAAGAGTAGCTGGTCAACACGGTTTTACCCGTGGGAAAACAGAAAAACTTCCTCCGATTCATGATTTAATATTAAGGTTGCCATGACAACTTAATGAGCTTCCCTATACTTTATCATTGAAACTTTGTTGTATCATAGGGCGTAGCCCTGACGGAAATTTTAAAAATCCATTCTTAGTGGATGCCTATACCCTGAAAGAACATTCATGCAAGTTTTCAAGGTTCTAGGACAAGTAGTTTGGGCTGTGCGATGGATAGGTCAGTGGTATTTGACAAATATATTGTAGATAAATGTGCTATGTTAATACAATATGAGGTGTATCAATGGTATTATAAATATTCATCACATAAAAGGATAAACGTTATTTTTATGTATTTTACTAACATAACGGAGAAGTAACAACGAATTAGTCCATTACACAATTTTGCATACGATGACTTTAGAAAGTATGTAATTTGTAATGTAATCACAGAACAATAACTGGTCGTAAAAAGCTTACAACGTATTTGATATGTTTTAGGCCTATGCGCATTATGTTTTTAAATATCAAAATCAGTATGGTTCAATACCATCAAAAATCCAGTAAATTTGACTAAAAAACCGAATAAACATTCAGTTTTAATGATTTTTAGTTTAATATAGTTAATTTTTAACAGTTGTTAATTTCACAGTTTTACTATTTACTAAAACTGTTTTTTATACAATATAAGTTATAAGAAAAAGACTAGGGACATATATCAGTTAAGTAGATAGACAACTTAGAGTATACTTTAATTTGTAGGTAGAGTAAGACGTCAGTTCGATTTCACTGATAATAGGCTCATGGTTGGAACAAACTTTCAGTTCCGAAACATTGTTGACACACTCCGTCGTCGAGCCTCTGATTACTGTAGGCTTATGTCTACATAGACAGATAGAAATTGTTATGAATAAATCAAGTTTCGACAAATTTTAGCTGTCTGCAAATTTATTATATTATAAAGATTGTGGTTGCGGTTATTCAAAGAGTCAAAATAATTTAGTAACATATATTTAACATAGTTAGATAATTTATTAAAATATGTCAAGGATACTACGTATTAAAGTTCGCACTTGTAAGCGATCTCTTTCTTAAACATCATATACAATTTTAAGTCTTCAACTAATTAATCGTACTTGCTAAATGTTTTTAAAAGATTACCTAATTTTAAGAAAAAATGTTTCAGCTTAGTTAGGAATGCAGTTAGTTTTGCTAATGCTAATTCAGCCCAATTAGCCTCAATACTTTGATATCGGCATAACTATTTTTTTACGTTGTGTAATATATAAATAATACATTCATATTGTTCAGTACTATGTTTTCAAATTTACACAATACATAAACATGGAATGAAATAAAATGTCAGTTTAACACAAGGAAAAGTCTTGTATATACACACACGTTATGTAACTACATTCTGAGTTGGGCGGGAGTCCCATGAAAAATTGAAAATGCCCTATTCAACACTTGCTCATTTGTTCTGAGTTCCCCTGTTTTTTTAAGTTAAAAAATTCTAAGAGATTAAAAATACGTTGAACTCAAAGAATTTAGTACGAACAACAACAATTATTAAAACATTATAACTTCAATAATTTGGTTTTATGTTTGTGGAATCAGTATTGTAAAGTTACCATAAAAATGTTCAAATATATTCGTGCACTAATTAATAACGAACATGAATAAGAAGGATACATGTTTTTCCCTTGGAGGCGAAGAGGGATAAGTGGGGGCGGTAGAGGGAAAAGGAAGGGAGGACATCCAGCCTCAGTCGTGGTCCAGACGCCGCGGAGAGAGGACCTCACCTCTCCCTCCCTCCCTCTCGCGCCGCCGTAGTCGGTGAGTGATTAACATTTATTGCCTTATTAAACATACCATAATCAAGCTAAATTGATGAGAAAAGTTAAATTTGTTAATGGTGTTAAAGATTTGCTATTGTTTACAACGTGACTCCTTTGTTATTATTGAAATGTGCGTTTTACAGTTTCTTTTAAAATTATTGATTTTGAATAATATGTAATACGTAATATGTATGCAATTTACTGTAGCAACCCTATTACAATGTACTTTGCTAAAAACTTTTAAATTTCAATAAAAATTACATTTTTTAAAGTTAATGTTACTTCTGATAGTGTTTTAAAAAAATAGCAAACACCCCCCATTATGGGTCGTTGTGGGTGGATTTTTTTAAAAAATTGAATTTTATAATATCTGCAGCTTAATTTTCTCTAACATATTTTACGACTAAAAGACTTATATTTTAAAGTAAAATTTCTCTTGCTAATTAATGCCAGCTTTACTCATACGCCACAAACAATGGTATAAATGGAGAAATCCCTTTATTTTCAAATACAGTTTTCACGCTTAATGTTGCTTTTACTACAACTAAGGAAGTTGGTTGATGAATTGACTCAACACAACATAATCTGTACTGATTAAGCTGAAGATCTGCAAAAATTTTAATAAAAAATAATCTGAAGACTCCATTACATACAAATCTGTCTCAATCCAACAAATCTGTATAATACAGGCTCAACTCAGGTTTCATCTTATCATGGAAACATTTTATAAACCTCCCATCAAAATCTTAATATTATTTAGGATTATACTGGTAGGATATAAGAGAATAGATGATAATTAAAAGAGAATGTTCTAAACGCATGTTTAGAACATTCTCGTCCTAAACGCATTTGGTTTTTCTCGTCCTAAACGCATTTTCTGGTAAGATTTAACTAAAATTTATCCATAGGTAAAAATGATATTATTTTGTAGGTTTATGTTACTTAGGAAAAACATAACCGGACTGACCAATTATCATATATAAATTGTTATTTATTGTGTATAAAAGTGTATACTACATACTTGCTGGATTTCCACACTGAAATATTAGTTGAAATATAAAAATATTTTCTAAATAGTTATAAAATAAATTTTATTGAATTAATATAAACATGTACGATGTGTGTTTTTCTTGCGTGAAAATATATTGTTAATATAAATCGTAGCATTCAAAACACATACGGCAGATTTAAAAATAGCTGATGGTGATTGTTTACTTTGTCAGGACGTGTGGACGAATTTCATATGCAAACACGCTCCTTTTCGTCATAACGGTATTATGAGGTGAAAGTTTTCATTGACAACAGTTTGTAACAAATCTTTTAAAGTTGTGAGTTCTAACACGTTTTTGAACTCCGCTTGAAAAAATTTAAATTTTTTACGCCCTTAAATAAATTTATTAAAACATACCACATGATGACGTTGCTAATATCTTGTAATGAAGGTAAAATTATAAGCATTGACTAAAAAAAGCCATCCTCTTTTTTCAATACGTTGTTTATAGACCTTTGTGTAAGGGCGTAATCCTATGTGACAAATGGAGTGTCAAACGATTTGTCAAGGTCTTGTGAACAAAACAGGTTGCCCTGTGCTCTTAAATTTATTGCAAACTCAAAAGGTTCCTAAATTTTACTTTAAACATTAACATCCTTGACTTCTTGACAAAATTAGTAATACATTATTTATTGCATTTATTTATATATTGTTATCAGTTTTGTTCGTAATAAAGGAATTTCCACAAAAGTGATTTTAATAATCATAAACAATTTATATAAAAAAATAACCTCTGTAAGAAATTTAATAACCAGTTCAATTAGAATTTTGAGCTATGATGCAAATACTGACTTATATGGCCGAAATTGTCTTCTGGGAGATTTATCAAATGGTCGTATGATGTGCAGGTAATGACAAATATTTATAATAAATAAATAATCCTTGATAGTCTGAAATACTCGTAAAACTGAAACATATTGTCAACAAGACCTACCTATAGATCAGGAGAGCCCCCCAAAATAGGAGATACGAGGATCTAATGTTGAATTAATTGAATTTGTATATGTTTCTGTTCTCAACTCTAAAAAATAGATTTTTGAGTATTGAGAGTAAACATATGCAATACATTCTCGACAATTACTAAGTTAATACCATTGTTAGTTCCCACATTGACTTCTCTCTTTATTTAATGATCCGAGTAATATAAAAACTAAAAAAATAAGATTGAGATGGGTGATACAGAAAGGTGGTTGAAATATTTCATGTTTCCCACGCAATTTCCGAAGTTGAAGCGAGATTTAATGGATCAGGGAAGAAGAAGCTGCATGCTCTTCTATGAATAACAATTGGCTGTTTTTGTAACGGCGTGCTTGGGAGGCTATCTGATGAAGACGCCTGGCTGATAGACGCTCCGGTGATAAATATGGGTGTTGGTAAATAATGACCGGGAGCTGAGGGCCCCGGCTACTGTTGACAGCGTTCATTAGCTTCCATTCCCATTCCACAAGCCTGCCTGCTACCTCAGATACTTTATTTCAAAATGAAAAAAATATCTGAGCGGAGTAAGTAATTAACAAAATATTTTTGTGAGGAAAATATAAAAGGAATCAATGAGAAACAAAATATAGGTGCACAATAAAATAAAAAATTCAAAATTGACATTATTTTCCTTTTCTTTTATTTTTAGGCGAAAGACAATTAATTATTTCGCTTTTCTAATTTATACCCTGATTAATGAAGTTATTTAAATTATTCTTTTATACAGGGTGTTTTTTTAACGCAACCCAAAACTTTATTTTATCGGTGAATGATTTTTTCCCCTCAAGATCCCCGAATTTGACCCCATTATGTTACATTCTCTTTTGGGATACATAAAAAGGAAGGCCTACGAAAACAATTAACAGAATATTCAGCACCTCAAAACAAACATATCAAATTTAATACAAGAATTTTAAAGAGGTACTTTGCAAAACGTGTTCAGGAATTTTATGGAGAGAATACAACCTTGTATAAATGTTAATGTTGGATTGTTTGAACATAATGTAAGCCAAATGTGATCAGAACTGAATAAGAGGTTGTATAAAATACAAAGATAACCAAGACAATTCTCATTTCATCCTTATATGTGCATTATGCAATATTAAAAATGGGTTGCGTTAAAACAAAACACCCTGTACAACCTTCTTAGATTTCCTTGATTCAAAGCCGACCTGAGGAGCCAATATGAGGTTATATATTCATTCTTATACCTTTTGTTATTAGAAACATTTAAAATTGATTCTAATAGTCTTTGTATATCATTATGTTTGATTTAAAGTAAAGCCAAAGCCAACTGGGTCCTCACCAAATCTTTAGTAGAGACAGCACAGGATTGAACCTCTCGTTTTCGGATTACAATGCAAGTACGTGGCCACTGGGCTACCCAGCCAATAGTTAAATGTTTTTGCGGAAATTAGGCAAAATTAGGTCTACAAAGAAAATTAACGAGGATATATATTCTACCACGAGCGCACTAAATCACTAGCAGTGGTAACTCAATCAAAGTTTAATAGTTTGTCCCCAGTTATGTTTTATAGCCTCAACCCGCATCTCTCAATTCCCAGTAGATAATCAGTCAACAATACCATTAAATCAATGCAATACGCCAGACCGGTCAGCGGTCAGCCATCGGCCAATAGGCGTAGGCTGCTGAGATGCATACTTTGTTATCATCGCCGGCCTTTCTTATCATTGCTACTCAGTGTATAGAGTGTGCTGTCAATGCTGTCTCACTGCTTGAAGACCGTTACACCTTTTTTTAATCATTAAATATTGTTGTCCTAATAATTACATACAATTTTCACCTCTATAAGAGGTTATATATATTTTTTTACTTCATCATATCAAAAATACTAGTTTTAGCGAATTCCCCCTATATGAAAGAAGCTGTTGCCGTACTACTCATGATAAGATCAAAGCCCGAGACCATGATAACATTTCGTTTTTGGGCCCCGAGAAGCACTCTCTTAAAAATGGTCCGATCTTGATGAAATTTGGCATGGACATGTAAAGTAGTAACTATTCGGACGAGTTCGTAAACCAGCCCGGTGAAATATTTCAATCAAAAATTGAAAAATATTAACATTAGATTAATATGAAAAATATGTTTTTGAATATATTTTTTTTTATGTTGCCGTTGGTTTGACTGAAGGGGGGCGGAAAGGGGGATAAACCTCCCCAAAAAATGGGTTTTTTTGAGTTTTTTATATAGAAAAATGAAAATAATTCAATTTTTGTTAGCGCCATTGAATTTAGCTCGAAAAAGAAAACAATTTAGTATCTTGAATCACTGCTCTATGTCCATTGGTTACCGAGATAGTAAAAGTGGTAAACACAGTATGTTGTACTAATGTTATCCTTATATGGGAAATAAGTAAAATTCTATATCTCAACAAATTTATTTTCTCAACATATCTAAATAATACTTGTTATTTGGCTTTTTCTAGTTCATATCAACTAAATATTGAATTACAGCCTCCCACTTATCATACCTGTTGCAGCAAACCTGCATACTCATTCCCAATGTTATTCTTATGGAGCTTACAAAAACATGTCAAATCTCGCTCTGTTGGATTGAAATATGCTTATGCTTATATGCATTTGAGATTCGCTGAGTATGCAGGTCAGCTGCAACGGGGGCATTTTATAATTTACATTTGAATCTTTCCATTCTTGAAGCCTGATCGTTACGCTCCTTCCAGACAGAAATTGGTTTCTATAGTGCGGCTTAAACGTCTATTATTAATGTTGTGATTGTATCTGCCTCTTTTTTACATTTTTTAACTGCTCAATCCCAGAATATTTAATTTTTATACCAATAAACCTATTTTTGAATTGATCTAATCCTTGAGTAGTACTTCAATTAATTCAATGATAAATGTTAGTTACTATTGAATAATAATATTAGCTTCTCTTATAATTGTTATTATACTGTAATAATCTAATTGCTGCACATCTTTTAAAATTTTTTTCTCTTGAATTTCTCGTTTGAGTTAAAATAACTATGTCATGTTTTAATTTAATTAGGTATTAATGGTTATGTATGATTATTTTAAATCTCTTGTCTAATGAATGATCCGCAATTCTAAACAAGTACATACAATTTAAATCAGTTGAGAAATTCTTTTTAGTTTGGCTATATTGTACCGAAGAACGTGTTTAAATCCATTTTATGGTGCACATAAGAAAGACAGAGCTTGGTACATCTGGGCGCAACGCCTCACTGGAATGTTTCAATATCCTTCGGAATTGAAGCGGACCGGGCGAGCGGGACTATCGTAATTCTAGACGAAGAATCGATGGCTTCATTTAATCCGTTCCTTAACCGTCGTTAAAGAAAACGACCTATAGTAAATGACACGATGTAATGGAATAGAATTTCGTTGTTGCAACATAACTAATCAGTGATCAATAACTTGCGTTACTTAATGTTATTTTCAATTTATGGCGATTAATATTTTTCGAAATAACAAAATAATAGATACAGTATAAGGATCCTAGTTAAGGTTATTTGCACGATTACAATATGCTTCCTGGAGGCATTTACTACTATTCGTATGGTATTTTTTATTGGTAAGGAACTTTCTATACGGAAATTTCAGCCTTAAAAACAAGAGGGAAATCGAAAAAGTTCTTTGATTGATTTGCCAATCTCAAATACGAGCACTCAATCAATTCATTAGAGAGTCTTCTATAAATTAGAAATCTACGTTTGAGTTAAGAGTATTTTTCTGATAGGTATCTGTTACGATTATACTCTTGATTACAAAATCGGTGAACACAATACATTGTCCCCATGTTAACCTTATGGGAAAAAGATACAATTTTATATTTCGCTTATTTGTAACATATTTTGGTAAAACCCAATTTATGCCTTTATCTAGTTGAGATTTACTAGACTACTACTAGATTTAAAATCCACATTTTTATATTTACATGGCAAAAACCTGCATAAATACTTCCCATGTTATTCTTATGAAGGATATTTTGCACGCTTATTTACGGATGTATGTTGATTCTACTTGTTATGAAGCTTCGTCTAAATCACCTATTTAAGCACTTGAAATTCGCTAAGTGCGTAGGTCTGCTTCGACGGGAGTATTTATATTTTAAATAAACTTTATATAACTGAATCGTCTTTAATTTACTTTGGTTCTGAAGTTTTAACTTTGTTTATAATATCTTTTCGCACCTGTATCTCTTGAACTTATTTTGTTTCTGAAGTTTTAACTTATTTATATTTCATCATAACAACTTAACTTACCAGCATCGTCTTGAATCTATTCAGTACATTTTTACTATACATAAATACAACAAAAAGCAACATAAAATTGTTTTCTAGTAGATTTATTAGTTTTATATAGTTTACTGGAGTGGAAATATTTAATATTTCGTAAGGTAGAAAGAGCTTGTTTGCGAAGAGAAGAGAGATGCCTATGTTGATGAAAAACTGATATTAAAAATCCGGCTTTCTAGTTAAACCGGCCGCCAACGCAACCGTGGCGATCGTTCTAGTAACAAATCAGCTAAAGGTTGTCTTACATAAATTTATTTTGATTTAAATCCGTAATGTTTTGATCAAAACATATTAAAATTAAAACATAAAATAATTTGAATAATAATATATTAAAATACGAGTCAGCGTTTACGATTGCCATAGTCTGTTCAAAATAGTTGAAGACTGTTTAAACAATGAGTTATGCTAATGTGAACTATTGTGCTGAAGCTTTTAACTTATTTAAATTTTACCATCAGCTTTACCTAACTGTATCGCCTTCAAGTTTATTTGGTACACCAGTAAATGAACTACAAACCAAGATGAAGAAAAATATAACGATTATAGAAATAAATAGGCTACATTCTAGAATGAATAAGATTAATGCATTATTGTATACGAAATATTGTGAGTGTTTTTCGTAAGATTATGGTCTCTATCTTTCACTCTCTAACATGGAATTTAGAATAAAAATCAACTACAACGTAAATAAATATAAGAATAAAAATGAACTACAACCTAACGATATTAGCTATCAGGCCGCAATCCACATTATATTTATGTTTAAGTTAGAGTAAAGAATAAGATTAAAATAATAGTTCGTATCAAAACCTCTGAAATAGAAAACAATCAATAAAACTACAGTCAAAAATGTTTTTTTTTTATTTTAAAATTTTACATTTAGATCTAAAGTATCAAATTTCTGCCCTCTAATATCAAACAGATCGTAAAATACTAAAAACTGAGGGAAACTATGTAATCAGTGACTTTTGATGATTTGTAAACGAGCAGTTTGTAAACAATTAAAGTTGACAACCGCAGAGGCTGAGTGGCTGCCACGCACAGCGGCCGTTCGTAGAACTGCCTACAGTTACCACAATTTAGAATATTTTAACGTCCCTCTATTATTTCATTGGTTGAAATTCAAAACTAAAGTGAAGTATATTTTTAGTTATTTAGATTGTATGATAAAAAAAATAGCAGTACTACGATTTAACAAAACGTTCTATATACTCAAAGCTCATTTTTAGACGAATTAGTTTTTTTAAAGCTTGTGAGAGTTTTTTAAAACACTCTCATAAAAACTTAGTTTATGAGATAAACTCAGTTTAAGTCTCATAAACTTACTTGAACACCTCAAAACACTTTCATAGAGAAGACACAATTACATCTTTATAATCTACGTTTTGCTTTGAAGTATTCTGTAAAGTCGAGTCGTTTTTCATAACGATGTAATAATATGAAGCTGACAAGAGAGGTAATATACTTTACGTGCAGCGGAATCACCGGTGGAAGCGTAAAAGGACAAGTCTGATAATAAATAGATCATAAAATACCCTCTCCCACCCTTCGTGAATACAGACTACTCCATTTACTGTGCAACAGCCAGAGTGATGTGCTGGCAACAACCTTGCTGGTTATACAATGCAAATACACGCTGACAGATGATACATGGATACAAATGTGATATTTCAAAAAAAGGTATTCTCAAAATTATTAAAAACTGATATTTGATGAAAAAAATCTAACTAAAACAATAACAATTACAATAATAATAAATGAAAACTTTTAATCCAGTTTTACTTGTTGTTATAGGAATTTTTAACTTTGACTGACCCAGAAACAAACAGTAGGTAATAATAGTTTTGAATAAAACATTTTAATAGTTTTGTGATTAAAATTTGAAGTGTTCGTTTGGATTGAAGGAATATCAAAATACGGGAGGAAAATTTTCGAGGACTAATATTGCAACTTAATATCCCTTGTGCATGGCAAGCAACAAGCCTCATCGACTGTTTCCAGAGCTCAACGTTTTAAGCACTTTTTATAGAAAACTGAGAATCAGATGCAAAGTTTCACCTCAATATTTTTTTTATTATGTCCATATATTCACTCATTTCGAATTAATAGCTTGATAGTTTAAAATTTAGAGAATCCATTTAATGCAATAAAACGTAATTAATCCAATTCCAATCAATATAGTTGCGAAACATGCTCACTACACCTATAATGAATTTATGATTTATGATTTCTTTCTCAAAGCGAGTGAAGGTGCAGGTAACTGGTAAAAAGGTACATAACGATGATTATGTACACATCGCACCTAATGATTATGTATACATTTGTTAACGATTTAACATATTTTTGCCTAGAGAATTTAACTATAAAATTTAATCTTTGATCGAAATTACTTTAAACTTGAAAACAAAATGAATACACCGCCGTTCAGAGTTTTAGTTTTTAACGTGAAAGGAAACTTTAAATAACTTAAAGCAGTATTAATTTATTTGGGATGTCGAGCTCTATGGAAGCTTTAAAAGCATTTCATATTATTGGACACAGGATGAATGCTGATGCGATATTTTCAGGACAGATTTGATTTGAAATGAGTTGGAGATTACCAAGTGTTCACAAAATATTCACCTGGTTTTAAATATTACATAATTAAATTTCGTTACATATTTTTACTCAGACCCTAATGTCTTAAACATGCAATTAAAGAATATGGATTTAAGTCTTATGATCATTTAATACTCATTTTTGTACTTTTCTTGACGTTACTTAGTATTCAGAATGTTTACAATCCAAGAATAAATAGTTTGTTTATTTAACTTGTGGCCTTGATAAAGTCGCCTACTTGACCTTTTGACATCGCGGTATTATTTTATTTTTTGTGGGGGACTAACTAAAAGTGAAAGTTAATATATCCCTAAGGGCTGTCCTGATGGGGGCGGGTCCAAAGGGTCACGACTCCAGAAACATTTTAAATTGTTATCATAATTAATGACGAGTTAACTTCTAGGCTGGTACCATAATATTATATTACTGGGAAATAGTGTTGATGACTCTCTTTCACTATTTCAGGCTAAAACTGTCATTATAGCCCCCATTTTGCCTTAACCACTTCAACAATTTGTGGACTTATACCAATCGTCTTAGCAAATGTATTCTGTGCTATTTGGGGGATGCCTAAACGTCCCCAATCACGAATTTGAAACCTTGTGATTTCGTTATGAATAAATAGATTTGGTAGATACAAATTATTAAAACTAGCTTATAGAAACCTGCTTCAATGAGTTTTTACATTAAATAACAGCAGTTGGTCTAAATCAAAAAGCAGAAGACTGTCAAAACAAACAAAAAAAATATCTCCATAATCATAGGCACTCAAATCTTTCGGATTTTGAAAAATCTCTTTGTAGCGGATGCCTACAGCGAAAGGGGACTGCAGTGCTACATCGAAAATTTCATACTTCTAAATTAAGTAGTTTGGCCTGAGCGTTGAACGGAATTTCGCTTTTAAACATATTTAGTTAGGTAGTTTAATTGTAAATATAGTTATAACCTTTAACTAATCATCTTACATTTTTTAAATCTATTGTTAGTAGTTCTTATCCGTGCGAAGCATTAAATTGTTATCAATGAGGGGGACTTTAATATCAACAACCTAGTTAACATAGATATAAGTGTATTAACTTTTCGAACGTGAGTCATGGATCATGATTCGTAAAAATTTCCGGAATGGCTCTGGTTTCGATTTCTACATGTGCGATCACACGGTAGGTCAACAGAGAGTGCTGAGGCCCTAGGGAAAAAGCAAAGGCTAAAGAGAAATATATATAAGAAGGTGCAAGAAGCAGGCGCCAAGAGTACAAGACCTGCATATAAACTGCAACGTGCCGGCAATAAGCGATTAGAGGCAACTATCCAACAACGCCGGCAGGAAGATAATCAACTGACTCGGGAATCCTGGCAACAATTATTCTTAGAATTGTGAAGATTTTGAACGAATAAATTTAATTGACAGTAAACATTCATTTTGAGCCCTAAATTCTTTACAGGCATGTCAGTAAATAGGGATTTAAAATAATAACGATACTTAATGCACTGACAACAAATAGTAATCAAAGTTTCTTTTACAGCCTTTATTTTTAAAAGCTACAAATTTAAAATACTGAAGGAACTAGACATTTGATTAAAAGCGAGTATTATCAAAATTACAAAGTGAATTACTTCAGTGAAAGTAAACTTAATTCATTTTAAAATATCAAAACAAACAAAGGTGTCTTTCTGAAGATAAAGTTAAAAGAAATTAAAATGGATTGTTGTTTCCTTTATCTTCAATTGTATAAACGCTTGCAGTTTTGTACTTGCTATCTGCGTGATTACAAATTAAATAGCTTACAATCAATTAAAGAGAATTAACGGTCACTTGTTAAGATCATGAGGTCACTTCTTAAAGCGAATTAATGTCAGATTATTTACTAGTTTGTCGATTGATTAAATTATTTCTGAATTCATATCCATTAATAGAAACCCCTCCGTTCGAACAATGATGGGAATTGTTTCGTCAAATACTCTTTGGTTCTTTATAAATTTTTGTACACTTTTTATTACTGTACATAGAGTAAAAGTATCTCGGTTTAAATTCCTTATATAATCTTCTGTGACCTTGACCCTCATATAGGTGCGCTTGACCTATTTTGAATGGAAAAGTTTCAAATCCAACATAAGTCTATCAAAAAATGAAACATCAAATTATATTTTTAAGACTCTTAGTGAATAAAAACAGCAATAGCTTTTGACATGAGATTAATTACCTTTTTGGGAACATTGACAAACCTTTGTTTTTCTCTGCGCTCACGAGGCTAGTAAACACACAAGTATACTGCGTACCTTTGGATTGTTTCCAGCGACCGGTTATTTCATACGGTGGCTTAACTTTGGAATACGTCTCCGACGTTAAAATCTAAGATAAAAATCGATATTTCTCGATTTGATATAAATAATCTATTTCCTTTAAAACATATGTTTTATTGTTATTAATGTGAACCTTATTTGAAATAAACAATTTAGGTTACTGTTTTAATCGTTTATTAAAATGTCAATTTCAGTTAGTTATTTTACTCTCCTATTACTATTAGAGAAACTGACAAACCTAGGCAATCAGTTATGGACTGCAAAAAATTGCTTTGTTAGCTAATTCAGTTTTATGTGCTGTTACAATGATCCTAGGAATGAAACGTGATAGGAGAGATTAATTTATTTGGCAATGTAACCAACGTGGGTATAGGTAAATGGTTAGAAAATTCCAAGATGTCGTAAGTTTACTGAATTGCAGGTATATCACGAATATAGAATTTCATCAACAACATTAGTTTTTATTTTTTTCTACGCTATAATAAAAGGGAGGACATGTTCGACTCGAATGTAGGCAATTTTATGCGTTAGTAGTACCGAAGTTTACTGAAAGTGTATTTTCTCAATGTTTAGAAGGTGCAGCTATAGTTTATGTACTTACATAGTAATTGTAACCATGTTCTTGTTATCTCTAATGTATTATTTCGATTAAACCTGTCAGAATAATTAATTGTTCATTTACTAAACTATCATGCAGATAAACATATATGCCTTAAATTATCGTTTCGACGATAGTATCCAAATTATGTTTTGTTTAACATAATCGCGATTGTAAATATCGAAAAATACTGATTTTAACTTCGATTTAACGGCGGAGACGGATACTAAACTTTCGCCCATATTGGTTTAACTATATAGTCTTCTCTAGTGGAATATTCCTATTACAAATAGTACGAAATTTCCCGAAATTATTTGAAGCGACTGAATATTCAATGTTCCTCGTTGTTTTAATGTCACTAACTTCACGTTTTATAAAAGCTTATCTCTTAAATTCGTCAGCATTATGACTGTATAGGTTTCAACGTGTCTGTCTTCCATATTTTAAAGTATATAATTTTTGTAATCACTTCGACTGCAGTAGGCATATATAAAAAAAATTTAATAAAAACGAACGAAAATATTTGCAAGGATCTTTTCCGGATTGAATTTATGACGTAAAATCTAATTTGAATACAACCCGGGTTTATTATCAATGGAAGCTTATTTGATCGTGCATGTTCCCGGAGCAGGGTTACAGGGGGGGGGGGGGGATTGTGAGACGTGACTCAATATGAACATGTTTCCATGTTTTGCCTCAGCCTCAGTAGGTACAGTGTGGATTCTGTCACTCTCGCGACAGTCTCGTTCCTTTCTACCACCTTGTCATAAGGGAAATGCTTTGTCAAACCTGTTTATTTTGAAATTGTTTTTACTATTACAACTTACATAATATCTTGAGATGTAAAACGTCTGCACATTATACAAATCACTCGTGAAGAAAATAATGATAGGTATTATGGTTTGATTAAATAATCACAATCTTAAGAATGTCGTTAGAATAATTTTTTCTTGTTTCCTGGTTTTATAACCACAAGTTTCGACAACAAGCTGTTTCATGTATTATTACAAAATGTTAATATAAATATTAAATAGTCATAGTGCTTTTTTTCATCGGTGAAACATGGAAACTTCCTTACAAAGAAAAATTACAATTTGTTTCTTTAAAATAATATATTAACATATTTCTTAGAGAACGTAATCATTTTATTTTACATTTACTTTTTAGATAGTTTAAAGTTCTATCTAAAATACTATTCCTTTAAAATATTGTCTTGAGTCTTGACATTGTAATACTATACAGTTTATTTACACAATACAAATGAGTGATTTGCCATGCGACCGTCAGGGGGGAGGGGGTGTCCGTGGAGGGGGGAAGGGGGAGGATTTCCATTTTCCAGCCTCAGTCGTGGTCCAGTCGCCGCGGACCTCCCCCTCCCGCTCCCACTCTCTTTGTATCTCCCACGTTTCGATACTTGGTGAGTACATAATACTATATCTATCTTTAAATAATACTACTGATACTATTATTCGTGTACAGTTAATTATTCTTTGGAAAATTTTCAGTTGCAATAGTCGTGAACAGGTAATTTTGCTATTTTGCTTGAAGAATAATTTTACAATAAATTTGATATTACACACTCAATATGATTTGAAACATTCATAAGCCAGAGATTCAAAAAGAATCAATACACTTATTGAATCTCATTTCACAAAATGTTTAAGAGTTATTGAGTAAAGGATACTAAACAATAATTGAAGTTTCTGCTAAGATTTAAATCTGAGCACACATGAACTTGCAAGTAAAAAGTATTTAAATAAAGAATAATATTAAATAATTAGATTATAATTCATTTAAATAATAATTTAATAGTGTTAGCTCCTACCTGTTCAGATCATACACTGTAATTCTTATAACACGTTTATATATATTTCCTTCCTAATGTAAATATTAAGAAAATACATGTTTTAAAAACAGCAAAGTTTAATAAACTATTGGTTTGTCATGTCTTTCGTAATATTACGACATTTAAATTATTTCACTGAATGCGCATTTATTCGGCTAATTTAAATGACCAATAGATTTTCCTAAACCTTTTTGCTATGATTGAATAATAAATTACACGTCTAGAATTCAACAAATCCTAAAAAGTATTTTAATATAAAGCGAAATATTAGTATCTTAATAACATATCATTGATATATTAAAATATTTTAATACATTAAATATTTTTATTAAAGTTTATACTCTTTTATTGAAATTTAAACTTAATTGACAATCTCGCCAGTCATTAGGCCCTGAGTGGGTTGTAGTAGACCTAATGCAAATGCCTCCGTTGAGGCCACTAATGATGTTATGCTAATCCTAGTCACCCGCCTGTTCCCTAACTCGTATATCAAAAGATTTAAATCTTAGTCTATTGAACTCAGTATTAAAAAGAAATCGTCCATTTTATTCAAATTATTTCGTAAACACACTTTTATTTAAGTTTTTTTCAGTATCTTTAATAGCTTAAGACATTGGACCTCTTATATGTTACTGTAAGATATTATCTCCAAATAATGACGAGTTTGCTCATTGATTTCAAATGTATTTAGCTAACAGCAAAAGTGGGCTGCATATATATACGCATTTTTATTGTACACCTATTTACTTTTAATTTAAGACTGATAATAAAGAAATGATAAAGAAAATGATAGATCATTTATTTTAACTGATTTGTTTTCTGCATTCTGAATTGGAATTTATATTATTTAAAATATTTTGTCCAAAACGAATCTTAGGATTTGTTTGTGGAGGTTCAGTGTTACATGATAATTACAGTCATTGTCATACTCGTTTTACAAAAAACTATACACTCTAGTAAATAGCACACAAATTATAACATACTATAACTTAAAAATGTATCATCTAAGGATAAAGCATAACACAAAAGTACATAAGAAACTGTTTCCGTGGTACAAATATTCAGTTTACTATTTAGTGTATTATAAATTAATTTACCTGAATATACGTCAAGACCATCGTTTTTACGGAATTTTGAAATAAAGACAATAGACAACTGAATGGTAGTTGAAAAATTAAAAGCTTATGTGCTCATTGTATAGAGCTGCTCGAATGTGTCAAATCGTGGCAACAGAGGATTAAAATTTTCCAATATATGATAGTCCCGAACAAAAATGAAGTTCTCGGAAAATATATAGGAAATTACATATCTTTTAAGCCATAATAGTTTCATGATTTATTTTTAAATAAACGAATAATTCTACTAAACTGCTGGATTTTAAAAAAATATAACAATCCTTATGGTACTCTTGGATTCGGCTGTCATATGTTTTTCATTTTAATATGCCAGTGAAATATTCAGATACTAGTAAAAAATAAATATTACATAACATTCATAGTTTTGATTTGAACATTATACGGAAACACTTTATCACCAGTGCTTGGAACTTGGACGGCAGCAAGATATAAAACATACACTGTTGAAGGGTTATGCGGCTCATCATAAAGATATATTTAGCAAAATGCTCAACTATATCAGTATGAAAAACGCGTTGATTAATAAAAGAAAGCTTTCAATAATCAATTTATAAGATATCAATGGTTTTATTTTTTTATTTTTTTGCTGTAATTTTAAGGAATTACGATTTTTATTTCACTTTTTGGATTTTTAGTAAAAATGCATTGAATTGATTTAGGCTGGGATTTGTTCTTCTTGTGCACTGATCCAAGTTTTTTAAGTATAACTTTTAAATAGGGCTGATTTTTATTTTCTGAACAACAATATACCCATTATCTTTATTATTTATATTTATATACCTATTGATAAATTTTAAAATGTTGTTTTACATTATCACAGTTTTCAATGTGTCCTACAAGACAAAAGAGCCATTGCATTCACAAATAATTGTTGTGTCCCTATGTTTTCGAGCGTTTAATGTTTAATCTGACTAGTTTTCCCAATACATCCTCAATTAGTTAATCCTCTAATAATTCCACCGCGTCACCCACTTTTAAACAGCCCAGAGCCAAAACAGCACCAAAACTCAGCGGAAAGCCGATTCTGTTGCTTTAAGCCGCTTAATTAGGTTCCTTTACGCCTTAACGTTTATATCCACTCATTTGATTTATTCAAAATCTCAGAGAGTTTACAATTTCAAACAAAATACTTGCGGGAAGTTTCATGGGGTTTCTTTGAAAGCATTTATAAC
Source organism: Flexamia atlantica (assembly GCA_035578135.1). Lineage (NCBI taxonomy): Eukaryota > Metazoa > Arthropoda > Insecta > Hemiptera > Cicadellidae > Flexamia > Flexamia atlantica. The sequence goes on along the minus strand of JAQJVK010000002.1, from coordinate 8,074,178 downwards.
GAGCTACTTAATTATTTAATAAATCAATTCGTATCTAACTCGATTTGTTGCGTTTTTCAATATATTCACAGATACTTTAGTTTTTACCAGTGAATTGCAGATATAATATAATAATTATGATTTGTTACACAAGCAGATATAATTTAATTACCTTATAAATTAGTCAGTTTATTTCTTTATTTATTTTTTTAAGATTATCAGACCTCTGTAATCCTACTAATATTATAAATGTAAAAGTATGGATGTTTATGTGAATATCTGTCTTTCAACCAGGAGAAAAATGAGCTGAAATTTTGCAGGAATAGAGCCACTATATCAGAAAAGGACATAGGCCTATTCAGTTCCTTAAAATCCCCTCGGGCTATACACGTGAACGTCCTTACTGACAATTGAGCATATATTCCTACTTTTTCTTAGTTTATCTTTGAAGAAATAATGAAGAAATCATTAAATCTATTATCACCAAGCCGCAATCAGCTGATCGGTCAACACCAACCAGACACTGGCCTCTGTTGCATTACTCTGTTAGATACTTGACTGGCCACAGGCCACCTCGGTCCATCGACTATCACCGACCTTGACTGTGACGTGTACCTTGATATCATCGCTGGCCTTTCTTATCTTCTTATCATCGATACTTGCCACTGCATCATTGTACGTAGGGCTCGAGTTAACTTCCTTCAATATTTGTTATTTTATTCATTGTTGCTGATGGTAAGCTTATGTTTTGATTTACCTTTTTGCGGACATTTACTAACTGCGGACATTACTAGTGACAACTAAAGGCCACAAAATCTAAATCAAAACATTCCTTTACTAGTTTATTGCCTGCTCTTATTGAATAGTTTCGTGTTTTTCTTCTTCTGTATATAATAATCGTTTCAGCTTTACACAGTTTCATTTATTTTCCTCGAAAGAAGTTACTGATCGATACGTTAAGATGCAGCTTCTATGCGAATTCGCCCAGTTCAAGGCATTCAGCATATTGTTGGGGGTATACAGTATCAGTGCACTTATTAAAACTAAACCAACTTATTAACCAGGATCACTTTATACAGTGGCCCACTAAATGAGTGATGTTAGCTGAGTCCCCCTTAAAAACCTTGATGAGAATTTTGAATGTATTCGAGCTGAAAATATTCAAACCATTAATAATTTTAAGAAAACATTTGTATTTTAAATCAAAAATAAATGTAAACCCTAGCACTTTCACTGCTACATAGAAATCCCTGGTAGCAATTAAAAACAAAAAAATAAACTTTCTGCTTTTAAAAGATTTCAATTTAATTATAAGTCAGCAATTTATTCTTTCAGTAAAAAAATCCTCCAAACATTAAAAACTATTAACAACAAAAAACGTTCTCAAATGCGTTCAAAAAAGTTTTTAAAACTATATAAAACTTTAAAAAATTAGAAACATTTTCTCTTCAGCAAGTAGCTAAAGCCTTTCGAAATACTGTACATCAAATATTCTCTCAAATGTTAATAAAGATTTTTGGGAGGTACATGAGTGAACGACAAAGCAATTGTCCTCGTTTGTTTGTTCGCCCTTAATAAGGAAATCTCAGTCAGAAATTCCTAGAAGTACATCAAATACAGATTCGCTTTGATGACGAATTGTCGTTATCAAAATATTTTAAGAGTTGGGAGTTTAATCAATGTTAAACATTTATTTTTATTAAAAATTTCTTTCAAGTAACGTTTTTTTCTTTAAACGCGACCTGCAAAAATTTTAAATGTTTGCATATACATTTGGAGATAAATAAAACATATAGTTATTATTGCAAATCTGATGTTTTCTATTTGTGATTAGAGTACGTGTAGCAAAGGAATGAACGTATGGAAGATTTAAAACGTCCTAAAGATATTTTTTTATCACTAGGTCTATTAGTAACCTACATTGTTATGTCAACAGGGATGAATACATGAAATCCATGTGTGTATAGTAAATTAATAACTAAAAATCACGTCTGCAACTTTTTAATTGAAATACATTTGCTTACATGTAAAAATTACAGATGATAATCAAAGTATGTGTAATCGAATAAAAAGAGCTTGACGTGAAGCATTGAACAAGCCTAGGGTCCTAAGGCGGCGAGTATCTTGCCGATACAATATGCCAATATTAAAAATTTCCAAATTGTGTTTTGATGGTTCTTTTACATCAGCTTCAGTGGCATCTCTTAATAAATATATACATGTAATCTTTAAAATAATTTTTACACTCTGTCAAATTTGATAATCTGAAATATTCAGGATATCCAGAAATTACCTTTTCAACATTCAATGTCCGTAAAAAAATAAATGTGGTTTTTACAACAAATTTTTTTCGTGTTTTTTAATTTTTTCAAGTCATGATATCTAAGTTTTTTATCATTTTTTCGTTGAATGATAAAAAAAGTCCATAAAATTCATATAAACGACTAAATATTTGTATGACTTAACGCAATAACTTTAGTTTATTATTTACTCTATTTTCATTCAAAAGGAACAAAAATATTGTTTGTAAACAATTAGTGTAAAGACAGAGTTGATACGCATAAATTGAATTCAGTCTAAATGATTCTATAATTTAACTGTTTAGCCATTGAAACAGAAATAATATATTTGAACCATTTCAAAATAAGAGTTTAATCTAGTGCTTGTAATTATTGGAGTTTCAATATTAAAAGTTGTGAAAATTCTGTAAAGTAAACTATAAAAGCAATGTTGCCAAAGGGTGAGAAGGGTTTGAAAGAGAATGCCTCAATGCCTGCCCATTAGCATATTCATTATTAAATCATTTTCCTTATTTCGTATTCATTTAGGGCCAAGTGTTGAGGGATCTTAACATTTAATATTACCTCATAAGACACAATCTAGAATCTCGACGAAAAAATGTTAAGATTATTTTAGTTTACGTTTACATTCCCAAGTTCACATCATAGATATCTGAAAAACGTAAATCAAACTGGCTGAAAAGTTTGCTTCTTGGGAATGTTTAGATTTTAATCTAAGTTATACAAAGGGTATTTTTTGTATATATACACGATTTCACTTTCTAGTCGCAGTTTAATTTGTTAATTTTTAAAATTGTAAATATCATGAAAAAGCTATATTTAGGGGTTTTATTTTCATTCAGGGGAATAATCATGCATTTAAGTTTTTTTGGGTATGCTCCATAATACAGGGTGTTATTTTTAAAACGCAACCCATTTTTAAGATTGAATAATGCGTATATAAATATGTAATGAGTATTGTTGTATTGATCTTAACATTAAATACAACCTATTATTTAAGTTTGATCACATTTAGTTTACATTATGTGCTCAAACAGCCTATCATTGGCGTTTGTATAAAGTTATGCTCTCTCCATCAAATTCCCGAACACCTGTTGCAAGGTACCTCCTTGAATTTCTTGCATTAAATTTTGTTATGTTTGTTTTGAGGTGCTGAATATCTTGTGGATTGTTTTCGTAGAATAATGCTACTTGACATGTATGTGGCAAAGTCCATTCAGATCGGACCACTTTAAGTGCTTAAAGACGCACACACTAAAATTGTAACCCAAAACTTTATTTTATCGGAGAAGGATTATTTCCCCCCAAAATCCCGGATTTGACCGTACTATATTATTTTATTTGGGGATACATACATAAAAAGTAAGGCCTACAAAACAATTCACAGGATATTCAGCACCTCAAAACAAACAACAAATTTAATGCAAGAAATTCAAAGAGGTACCTTGCAACACGTGTTTGGGAATTTGATGGAAAGAGCGTAACGTTGTACAAATGCCAATGGCGGACTGTTTGAGTATGTCATGTAAATTAAATGTGAGCAAACTTAAATAATAGGTTGTATAAAATGTAAATATAAATAAAACAACACTCATTTCATATTTATATGTGCATTATTCAATCTGAAACATGGGTTGCGTTTTTTTTAAACACCCTGTAGTTAATAACCGGTATAGTACAGTTGTCGGTCTGCCACTGACGATTCACTATTAATTTAAGTTATCGTGCTCACCCAGGAAAAGATAGTGCATACAAAATAAGGGTTGTTTCAAGGGACAAAAAGACATGTTTTCCTTGAAAATACAAATACTATTTGTATTTTGAAGACAATGTTAAAGACATGTTGAGAAACGTAAAGTTCTATGAAAGATTGTTGGACTGCTCCTCCTCGGGATTTTGTCTAGTTGCGTTTACCTGTCATTTATCCTGCATAAATTTTATCTAAATTGAAGTTATGTCCTTATACATAAATGAACAATGTACTTAATGAAACCTTTCTCGTTTACAATGCATCTGTAGTGGGTTTAAACAACGTCACTTTTTGATGTATAAAGTTCGAAATTAAACATAGAAAATAAAATATATGTGAAACAACAATTTTTATATTAAATTCAATAATTATAATAATCTTCCAAGTTGTACCATTGTATACAGAAGCTATGATGTTGTACATGCTACTGTGGCACTCCATCTCTGACCTGCATAGTTAGTTATCACTGAGGCAGTAAAGTTAACACTGACCCGGAAACAACCACCTGGCTTATTCATGAGTGGGAAGGTGCAATGTTTTACAGTCTACTACCTGCTATTACCATGTACTTGGCACAATGTATATTGCAGCTACAACTCTGGTAAAGGAACAATACAAACTAGCTGGTTGACACTGAACCATGATACTTTTACTTTTCTATATAAACTTGACTTGTCGGTTCTAAACATTTCCTTAGACCGAATTGCTTTGCATTCTTTAGTCTATTGATGTAAGCCGGACAATTTATGACTTGAATAAATATGTTGTCATAAAGCAATTTTTGTGATCAGGGACAAATTTTTTCATAACAAAAATTTTTCAGAATTTACGTAGCCTTAAAATAAACTATACTTATCCTACATTTCCAGTTAAAATGCATTATTGCGAAATACATGCTGCGAAATATTACTATAATTGCACACAGCCCTTATGAATGATACTTCGAAAAGTACACGTAGTAAATGTGATGATGAAATAATGTATTCAGAGATTTATCATAGACCATTTTCTCCTCTGTTTGGAGTGAGAATTAACGAACGTAGTAGACTAACATTTAGTAATGAATCTTACTCAATTATAAAGGCTCTTTATTTTGTGAATGAATGAGAAACTTAGTTAAAATCCTACAAGGGAGAAATAGTATATTTAATTACTAGGGTCTAAAGTGACGCTTTTCGTACAAGGTCAAGTTTTACGACCGAGGTTTTAACTCGAGGTCGAAAAATTACCGACCTAAAGCAGCTTTAGACCCGTGTCATGAACTATATTTTTCGTTATATTGCTCAATACAACAAGCAAACTACTTTAAAAAACCAAAACGTTTCAGCTTGTTTAAAGATACCTGCTCCCAAAGATGCTTCCATCTTCCATATTGTTCTTGCTATTTGAAGCAATCAAGCTGATTGTTTTATTTGTGTTGGGTTAGACTGACAACAATGAACTACAATCAACGTATCGAACGCAAGCAATAATCGATTGGTGAAATAAGCGAGTTTCACAAATTTACTAAACCGACAACAATGCAACAATGAATTACATTTGAATATAATAATCAATAACCACTCCCGATGCAATCGATAGCTCATCATCGACGCTGACGTACAATAACGATGACTGCTTCAATTATTTGTAATCGAGTGAAGATTGTTCGATTATTTACCTCGAATCAAAAGTCTCATCAACAACGATCTTTTTGGTCCTAGGAAAATAATAATCATCAAATCACATGTTATTTTCCAAGGACTAAAAAGAACAACTTTTGAATCCCAACACATTTGTCAAATCAGCTGTTTTTGAAGCAGTAAGACGAAAAAATATTTTTCCTCCACCTACTATCTATAGTCGTCTTTTAGTCCCTGGAATATAATACTAAAGTACTAGTTTATACTCCATAGGATTTACTTACTTACTTTTAGTCCCACGGGACTAAAAGTAATCTCATAAGAAATACATGGGAAGAAATTCGGCAACGCCGCGGTGGACAGTGAGAAAATATGGCAACACTGTCGATTTAAATTTGTTTCTCTATGTTGAAGAGAGTGTCACAGCATACGAGCGTCCGTTTCCGTTGTCTACAGGACAGCGTATTAGCGTATCCATTTTGAGTTTGCTGTAGTTTAGGCTATATTCCTGCATATTTGTGTACAAATAAGTTAATCCTAGGGTATTTTTAAAGAGGAGTGTGAATAAAATGGTTAAAATTAAAGCCTAGATACCTTGCATTATTTATTCATATAGGCTATGTGATTGTAATGCAGTTTGTTGAAGCAAAGGATCATCTGAAGGCAAAGTTACAGTGTTATACCTAGTTATTGTTAATGGTGTAGGTGGAGGAAAAATGTTGTGTGCATCACGGGACTAAAGTAATTTTTCTCCCTCGGGAAATTGTCGCCCTCGGCTCCGCCATCGGGCGACAACAGTTTCCCTCAGGGAGAAAAAGTTGCACTTAGGTCCCTAGATGCACAAATAACTATTTCCTCCACCTACTGTCTATAGTCGTCTTTTAGTCCCTGGAATAGAATACTAAAGTACTCGTTTGTACTCCATGGGATTTACTTACTTACTTTTAGTCCCACGGGACTAAAAGTAATCTCATAAGAAATACATGGGAAGAAATCCGGCATCGCCGCGGTGGACAGTGAGAAAAATATGGCAACACTGTCGATTTTAATTTGTTTCTCTATGTTGAAGAGAGTGTCATAGCATCAGAGCGTCCGTTTCCGTTGTCTACAGGACCGCGTATCCATTTTGAGTTTGCTGTAGTTTAGGCTATATTTCTGCATATTTGTGAACAAATAAGTTAGGCCTAGAGTATTTTTTAAGAGTGTGAATAAAATGGTTAAAATTAAAGCCTAAATACCTTGCATTATTCATTTATTGGGTGAACGAAGTGATATAGGCTATGTGATTGTAATGCAGTTTGTTGAAGCAAAGGATCATCTGAAGGTAAAGTTAACAGTGTTATACCTAGAGGTATTGTTAATGGTGTAGGTGGAGGAAAAAATTTGTGTGCATCACGAGACTAAAGTACTTTTTCTCCCTGAGGGAAACTTTGCACTTTAGTCCCTAGATGCACAAATAACTATTGCACATCAGTTTTAGCCAATAACCTGTACTTTTTGCTGTGCTCAATACAACACGTTAAATACTTAAGAAAACCAAAATGTTACAGCTTTTTTAACTTTAAAGATATCTTCCAAATAGGCTTTCATCTTGTTATTGATATTTAAAACAATCAGCTGATAGTCTGTTTCATTTGTGTTAGGTTAGACTGGCAACAATGAACACCTATCGATGTATTGAACACATTGAACAATCGATTGGTGGAATAAGCGAGTTTCAGAAATTGATTAAATCCACAACAATGCAGCAATGAACTACAATTAATAATAATAAACTATAACATTGATTATTGATATTGGGATTTAAAATATGTGTATATTAGTAACGTAATGAGGCATAAAACCTCTAAATAGAGCCAGATAATGACGAATAACCACCACCACTTAATTGATAATTAGGTATAATTTAACATGATTTTGACGGATTTATATTCTTACTGGTTTTATTTTTGTTGAAATAGAATTTTTATCCTTGCAAATATAATGTTGTTCGTTATTAGGATTTGTATAATAATCCATATAAGTGTTGGTTTCAAATGTTTCCAAAAGAAATTTTTAATTAGCAAATATTTCATGTATTGCAGATGAAAAATTTCTCAACCAGGCTTCAAGCCAACAGTAAATAGAATTTATCCGTATACTATCACACCACATCAGCAGCAGTTTTTCATCCGCGAAACAAGTTGTAACGACACCGTGTCGTGTAACAGGCAGTAAATAACCGCACCTTACCGAGTCATGAATACATTGTTAGATTCGGTTATATTGCCATTGCGTCCTGGCCTAGAGCCATTAAACCTCGAGCGAATGTTCCAGTGCGGATGGAAATGTTTTGAAGTGATCGGTTTGTTTTGTTTCCAATGAAGGAAAAAATCCAAACAACTGCTGGACCAATGAGGGTTATTCAGGTTAGATAGTCGTCTTGAAGTTAGTTAAATTGGTGACCATATCGTATTTTTGCATTGGAATGGTGTACTACCGTCTTTTTTAGACTGATTGATAAATTAAGTTAAAATAAATATTTTGTATTATGAGTGAATTCCAAAACTCAAAATATTGCTTCCTTAAAGTTAAGAATGGAGAGCAGTAGATCCTCACCCGAGAAATAGGTGCATTTTTACATTTATCTTGCCCTGCAAAACAATGTCTGTAAACACTGTTGATTTTTGTAGTAAGTCATTGTTACAGAGTTTTAGTTCACGCAAAAAACATTCCTTTGTTCCACCGGAATGTTTTCATTCACTTACAAAAGGGAATAGGAGTGCAGGAGCACTATATCTAATTTCATAAAACAAACTACTTCATTATTTTTCCTGAGGTCATGGTTATTTTGGTCTTTTAACGAATAAGTTTAGTGAAAACAAAATTAATCAAGGGGAAGGTTTGGCATTTAATTTCTCCAATATAGAACTCAATCTTTAATCTTCGGTTTTATAACTGAATTTATATATCAATGAAAATTTATCAATGATTCAATAACTGAGGAAAAAGGCATTTTCTACATTAAAATTTAAGTTATTGATGATTATATAGATCCCATTTGTTATTTTAATTTTATTCGTTTCTATATTAAATAGAATTTTTGCATTAATTAGTTTGAGTTCTCCTTCCTTTTGTATGACACAAATTTAAGGCTTCATTCTCCATAAAACGATGCGTACTAAATTCGACCTGGTATTGGTTTGATAAAAAAAGAAACAAGCCGTGTCAACAACAACTTAAAGTTTCTTCCAAACGATTCTCATCACATTAGCAGATATATTAAATAATTATTTTTTAGTAAGGCTAAATCCTTTATGAATTGTAGGTTAGATAAATGTATTATTTCATAAGGTGGGAAATTGAGAAAAGTAACTTTAATAGAAAAGTTTCAATGTCGGGTGATTAAACAAGAATGTCGACTTTAGAAGAGAATACGGCTTGTACAGAGAGTAAAAATTTGGTATAGTTGTGAGAAAATTCAGAAACAAAATTCAATATTGTTGAAGAGCAACTAAGCTGTTCTCAGAATTCGTCCTAACTACACCGATCCCTTGTTTGCATGTTCGACTTTACCTGTTTATAGAGGTAAAAGCAAGTATCTGTGAGGTCAAAACATGTGTTTGATCAAAACGGAATAGTGTACAAGTACACTTCAAAATATCATGTTTTACCAGAAAAGAGTTTTTATCAAACTCATCAATATTAAAGTAATAGTGAATATTTTAATGGTTACCTGTGTAAAAGGTTATCACTGAATTACTGCTAAATGATCATTGAGATAACAATTTTAATATATTTTTAAAAGATTATTAAGTCTTGAAAACATAACATATTAAGACTTAAGGCCTCGTGAGGCATGAGTAATATATGTTGTTTTGTTATTAGAGCTCTTATTTACGAACATATTCCATCATTTCAAAAAAGGTCTTGTAGCTTCTAAATCCGTAAAGTAAAAGTAAATCTTGTAGCGCTTAAAATCTCTCGGAACCATTTGTTATTTGTGTGTTGTGTCAACGTAAAAAAATATTAAAATTAATAAAAAAAGCAATTCCGACTTATTTTAAATTTTAATTCATCTAATGTGCAATAAATTAATTCTTGTTTATGTGTTTTCGGATTCTTGTAAATTGTCGAGCCTATCAGGTATCTTAAGAGATTTACATAAAAACTTATAATAATGTCATATAATAGCTCTGCTGCCAAAGTAGGGTTTGAAATTGTATTAAGCTTTATAATACAATTTTCAATACACTACCATGAAATTACTTTTTTTCATAATTTGTTTATCACATGTTAAAAATCTATAATACATTATTTACTACGCAAAAACTATTTTTACAACTAAAAAGTAACGTTTACTTTTTTCGATATAAACAAAAAATATTTGTTATTGTTACATCACCTGTATAGCGAGAAGTAAAGTTCAAAACACGAAAGTTTTTTTACGAGCGAAAGTGGTTTGCAAATTCTCGACCATATGAAGTGCTCGATAAATCTCGCTCGCATTTATGATTTGTAGTGTTTTAGCGAATTTCCCCTATAGGGAAGAAGCTGTTACCGTAGGTCTCATGGTAAGACCTAAGCCTAAAACCATCATAACTTTTCTTTTTGAGGTCCTCAGATGCCAAAAACACCATTCGTTCACTTTCATAAATATATATATATATATATATATGTGTGTGTGTGTGTGTGTGTGTCTTTAAGTACGATAACTTGCGCAAAAATGGTCAAATCGGAATTAAATTTGGCATAGATGTGTAAAGACACACATATATATATATATGTGTGTGTGTCTTTAAGCACGATAACTTGCGCAAAAATGGTCAAATCGGAATTAAATTTGGCATAGATGTGTAAAGTAGTAATTATTCGGACGAGTTCGTAAACCAGCCCGATCGGACCACCGGAAGGGGGGGTAAAGGGGGGTAAACCCCCCCTAAAATGGGGTTTTTGAGATTTTTAGATAGAAAAATAAAATTTTTCAAATTTTTATTGGCACCATTGAATTCAGCCCAAAAAAACAAACAATTTAGTATTTTGAATCATGGCTCTATGTCCATTGGTTGCCGAGATATTGAAAGTGGTAAACACAGTACGTTGTTCCAATGTTAACCTTATGGGAAATAAGTAAAATTCTATATCTCGCTTATTTCTCAACATATCTTGATAAAACTTGGTAAATGGCTTCTTCTAGTTCAGATCTACTAAATATTGAATTAACACCACCCAGTTTTAATATACCTGTAGCAGCAAACCTCCATACTCATTTCCCATGTTATTCTTATGGAGCTTACAAAAACATGTCAAATCTCGCTATGTTGGATCGAAATATGTTGTTTTGCACTTGAAATTCGCTGAGTATGCAGGTCTGCTGCAACGGGAGTATTTATTATTTTTTACAATGATTGGTATTTATTTGTTTCAGCTAGCCGTGACCACTGACCAGCCCTGAAAGGTAAGGTATCTGCAATTTAAATGGACTTAAGGATTTATTCCTAATTCAGGTTTTAAACACTTAATTTTTCTTTCTAGGTTTCGAGGTTTATTATAGAAATAAAATATTCAAATTTTGATTCTAGGTTTAAATTATGCTATCCATTTTGCACGTTGTGGTAAAGTAGGCCTCTGATAATTCCCTAATTGTTATACAAAAACAATACCAAATAATATCCTAGCCGACATATTTAATATTTATAATTTCATTCAACTAAATTGATTCAATACATTCACTTCACATACATTTCAAATTGAAATGCAAATCCGTTATTTTCAATTGTTTTTTGCATGAAAAAAGCCATTTGAATGTACTAGTCAAAAATTTAAAAATAACATATAACAAATAAATACACAAATTAATACCCCCAAAAATTTACATGTAATAAATCATTACGTTTGTGAAATTTAAAAGATATTTTTAACCCAGAAATCTCAATCCTTCGCTGTTAGAGTTATCTAAAAAATCAGATTTTGAAAGAAGACCCATCTTAATACCATAGTTAGTTATGAAACTGTCGAGTGGAGTGAAAACTCATTTCCCCTATAATTAGTTATTCGCTATTTTTGTTGAGAGGCACAAGGAGACTGCAGGAGCGAAAGGTCATTGCACTCTAAATGCAACAATTAGAGCCGTAGACCAACACAGCCGCAGCGACATCCACCCACGCCTCTGCTGCCCACATCGTTCGACCCAGGCTCAATAGCCTATTATCCCTGGGTTTGCGTACGAATGATTTAGAGACCGATTCAGATAATCGCATAAACTGATTTCTTGTTAACAGCAGATGTTGTGCTTCGGGTGTTATAATTAACAGTTGCTGAACCCGTTCTTCGCACGAGTTAGGTTCAAATTGCATTAGCATTTTGAGACACTGAAATAAATAATTTGCTCACAAGAGCTGTTCTTGCCCCCGCTGTGGGTGATGTTAGTCCTCTCAGCTGTAAATATTTTTATTGAGTTTACATTCATTCTTCTATAGAGCCACGTGACCAAAACTAACACGCAGAACATTGAACTCAAGTAACCCAAGGAGCAAGGTACGATGGATAAAAATAAAATGTACTCTTACATGTTGACAAGAAACGTAAAATACTTTTGTGCAAACTTTTAGTTAGATAGATCGAGATATAGTTTTGTTTTTTAGATTTAGTGGGGTAGGCAAGCAATCACAAAATTATTTACACAATTAAATATTGTTAAAATTTATTTACAACCAGGAATGATTTTGTAAAATTAATTAGTTGATTAATTAATTTGAATTGGATTGATTTAATTAATTAATTAATTTGAATTTAAGGTCCTTTATAAAATGAGTGAATATCTAAAGCGGTTCTTGGTTACAACACTTCTGTGTAACGGTACCAAATTACACTTCGGCTGTTAATTCCGCGTGCTTTCAAGTTCACTACCAGAAAATCTGTAGCCAATAATATCATCGCAATTTTCAAGATTTTAACCCTCGAATTACAGTAGGGTTGATTAATATCTTATAATTTTCGAGAAGTAGGGACGCTTAAAAACAGCTAAGAACTAACAGACCTAAAAAGCCGTTATGATTTTGCGATGCTCGCGACGACGTAAAGCAGAAGTAAACAATGTCAGACGTTGTGAGAGGGCTCTCTGTGTCACACTAGACAGCTCGGCGGTGGCTCCTGAACCTCTCCACTCCGGATATGTCTAGACCCGCCTCTCGAATCCAAGCATCTCCCACATGCGCAACCTGCTTATCTTCATGTCGGGCTTGTCTTCTCAAAATCTCTGAAGTAGGCAGTAGAGGAGAAAGAATGATTGAATGTTCATTGTTCTAATTCTCTAAATAATTCATGGAGTTTTTAGTGTTAACTTGCTTATGCATTTGTTAATTAAGTTTCGTGAAATAACGATTACTATGTCAAAACAGTTATTCAAGTGGGGAAAACTAACCCTCTTGTACGGAATTAAATGGAAGTCAAATAAAGATGAAAACATTTTAAGCTTATTTTGCCACTACTCTCGTTTGTTGGTTAGAGTACCACGCGGTACATTGCCAAAGGGGCCTGTTTCATAATGATTTTCCCATTAACAATGCTGGCGACTAAAGTGTGATTTACTTGTGTTATTTTTTATGAATTAGACGGGCCTAGGTGGTTTACTATCCACTGCATTATTTTTGTGAAACGATTTAACTGTCCAGTTTGTTATTGAATGGCTCGGCAAAAAGGTTATGAGGATTCCAAACCGTTGAGATCTCTATGTCTTGAATACAAAGCAAATATTGAACGAACGACATCATAAGCTACATTAACACAGCTTTAGTGGGATCCTTTGACACTGCACTTAGGGTGACCAGATTGTTTCAAAATAAAAACGGGACACATAAAAAACTCACCCCCCCCCAATCCCCAATTTAACGCACCATACACCACACACTAAGATGTTTGATTATACGGGGGTCTCTGTAATTTACAAATTTTGTAATGAAAGAAATTGAGTATCAAACTGTTTTTGAAGCTTTTAGACCATGAATTTTACTATCCATTTTTGAACTTATTACAGCGAACGATTTTTACAGTTTTTCTTTATAAGAATACAATAAATGGCACTAGCAATCAGTAGCCAAGAAAGGTATTTTTTTGAATCGCCACATACTTAGGATTAGCAATAATCAAGTCACATTAAAAGATTTCAACAATTTATTATAAAAGAAGAAAATATTGTCTAACAATAAATTATGTAGGTGGTGTATATAAAATAGTAGAATCAAAAAAGTATCATGATTAGGCCTATCTTAATCTTTAAGTTCTTATCGTTAATTGTTATTATTATAGTAGGTGGCGTAAAACTAAAATCTTGTTTAGCATTTGGTAAAAGTTCGTAATATTCTTTTATAACCGTAAGTATTGTCAGATGCCTCTAAATTTTAAAATAATTTTAAAATAAAATGTTAGGTATGCTTTTTTATAAATAGCCTACTTTTTAAAAAACGGGACATATTGACGTCCCGACAAAGTTTTTCGGGACAACGAAACGCAACGTGAAAAAACGGGACTTTTCCGTTTTTACGGGACGTCTGGTCACCCTAACTGCACTAGTCAGTGTACCAAATTGAGAACCAACATGCGTTTCATAAGATAATCGTATATTTCTAGCCCCCCTCACGAAATTATTTATCTAATTAATTTTAGGTTTGACTTTATTATCGCCATAGCTTTGATGAATCCAAAGCAGAATTACCACTTCGTTCAGAAACCCCTAAGTTTCATTTTTAGTTTGCAAACTGGAGGAAAATCTTTTTTCTGAACTTGTAAAAAATACTTCACACGTCAGAAGCGTTTCCGTACATATTTTTTCATTATAAACCAAGCCCTCTTTTATAAAGAGCAGAGGTTGCCCTGTAAGGCAAGGTGCTCCTTGTAAGGTTAGCAGCTGCAGCTGAAGTTCATTCTGCACATTGCCCCCTGTACTTCACTGGCAGCCCGCGCCGGCGCGGCGCCTGATTTGGGCCGGGTCTGGATATCGTCTGCGCGTGCAGCTCTGGTCATACATCACAGGACTTGCGCTCGAGTACTTTAGATAACGAGTGCCCTGTTAGGAACTCTAGATAGTCTTACATCTTTAAGATAGTCGCAACACTGCCTAGTCATATATTTAGTGTGCAAGCAACATAAAGTTTCCTTCAAATGTTTTTATACAAAAATAAAATTTAATTGAAATTTGCCAGAGTTAGTCGTGCTGATATCACTGCTTATGATTTTTTATTATTTTTGACGAAGCAAAAATGTTATAAATATTAATTTGTTAGTGTCATTGAAACCAGTTGCCACTGTGGACTTTTCATTAACGTAACATTTAACTAAAACACAAACTGAACCCAATACTTCACGTTCCGTATACTTTACTAATTAGTACTGAAACTCAGCCATCTCACTTCAACTGTAAGCCAATCCTTAACACTCAAACTTTACCCAACAAATTTTGTAGTGGATTTGGTTAACACTTCAATAATTTAACGTTCAATTTCCTTTGCATACCGACGAGTCTCGATTCTCTAAAATACTTAATAAATAATTGTAAGATATGAATAATAAGCTATTAACTGGATAGTACCCAGTACCACAGAACTTGAAAAAATGTATTATTCTTGGCAACACTCTCAGTATTTCATGTAAATATTCTATATGGATGTATTAATTGATTATTACTTACCGTTGAACTGTGAAATCAACTATGCTATAACAAAGATAAGCGGTAGAGATCGATGATACGCAATCTGGGAAAAGTGTTCATTTAGTTCTCTTTTCAGAGCTGAATAAAACCCCGTACTTTGTTTTCCACAAGAAAGCAAGATTTCTTGTAAATAATCTATATGGATGTATTAATTGATTATTACTTATCATTGGTCTGGGAAATGAACATGTTAACAACGTAAACTGTACAGGTCGATGTTACGCAATCAGGGAACAAGTGTTCATTCAGTTACCATTTTAGCTGTAAAAAATCCCGTACTGTGATTCACACAAGAAATCAAGTTAACATGATTCTATGCAAACGTTCGATATAAGTTATCCTCGTGAGATTGGATATAAATATTGAAAAAATCTAAAATTAGTTAAACACTCTACAACCGAAGCCAGAGGGAGATTCCGGGTGTCACATACTCAGTGGGTAAGCCAGGCTCACTGTGTGGCGTGTGGGTAGGCTGTGGTGGCGGGTAAGCCAGGTTTACCACAGCCTGGGCGGCTCAACGCAATGATTGACAATGACGCTTCACAGCTGACTGCCTCAATCCTCCATGCATCCCCGTCTTGATCGCATTCTGAGGAAAAATCTTTCGCACTTCAAGTTATGCAAATATAAAATGTAGTATTTTTATATCGCATATTTTATTTACATATAAGATATTTAAAGTATAACAAACCTATAAAAATATGAGCATTTTCAACTTTATTTATCTTTTGAACATAAACACTCGACGTAAATGTTTGGTGTTTCAATATTTTTTTATTGCTTACAGTAAATAATATATAAATTGTTTTTATGCAAACTGAACCCCTTGATAATACTTTTGTATATTAGAACAGGTAACATAAAAAAGGAAATAATATAAGGAATTATTTCAAACAAAACCCCTTAAAATAAAATTCGTTAACATTAAGAGAGGCGTAAGTGTTGATCACAGAACGATCTTTTTTTATTTTTATCTCAATTTTTTCAGATATTACAGGTACAAAACGGTGAAAATTAAAAGAAAATTAAACTTCAGGTGCAATAGTCTTTTATTGATAATAGCTTTTTAACCTAGTACTCTAATAATAGAGGATTTCTATTTTAGATAATGAAAGTTCATCAAAATTATTTGTTGCTACCTGAGACAATTTTGAAATAATACTTTCAGGCTACTTATTGAACACTTTTAACATTCAACATGTACAATTAATATTCAATAGCGGAAGCGTCCTAATACAACTAATATTGATATTTTTATTTGACTTTTAACACTGAGATATTTGTAATTTCCAACAAATTTCTTGTTTGTTATACAGTTTTTTTTTTGTTTTAGAGGAAATAAACATTTTATTACTTCTTTCCAAACAGGCTGTTGTGCAACAATTGCACACCAGTCTAATTAAAAAACATTTTATTACTTCTTTCCAAACAGGCTGTTGTGCAACAATTGCACACCAGTCTAATTAAAAACCATCATAAGATTCTTTAAGCCCCTTTCATAATTTTTATCTCAACTCCAATTTTTATTGATGCACCGAATAACGAATATGGGACGTTTTTCCAAGCCTGTATATTTTCTAAAACATTTCATTAATGCTATTCATAGGCGGAGGTTTGTAGGGTGCATGAAGCATGAGGGACGAGAGCAATAAGAGTGAGTGATGGCGGCTAATTTCCCTCCTCTCGCCGCCGACTGCGCTCCACTCGGAATTGCACACAATTCTTCACTTTAATGCACGGGATGACTGCAATAGTTATTTGTGTGTTGAGTGAGTAAAGTACAACATTGTCTCACGAGGGAGACAATGTGCTTTACTCTCGAAATACACACAACATTTTCCCCTCACCTGCAATAATAAATATCCTGATCATAAAACTTTTTTTTAAATTTAGTAAATAAGAAAAATGCCCATTTTGTTTCGTTCTACGAGTAGCGCCTGCAAACTGGTAGCTGCAACCATGCATGCACCAGCGATCTACTGATTGTTGGAACGTTTTTACATGCTTAATTCTTAGACGTCCTTACAGCTGTATGTTGTGAATATTAATCTTATTTTATTATTCGTGCCACTAATTCAACTCGCCGGGAGAAAAATTATTATTTTAATCGGCCATTTCAAGGAGTAAAAAGCGTCTAAACATTAGGGTGGGTCGAAAAAACAAAATTTTGGAATTTTGAATTGTAATGGGTCTCAAAAGTTGCGTAATAGCATGTAGAATACTGAAAAAATAACTTTAAAAAATCATATAAGATCTTCCGGTCGCGCAATGACCTTGAAGTTTAACATGTAAAACTCCATAAGAGAATGAGTAAAAAATCTTAATTTGGTTTATGCTGGGGATGGATAATCGTACAAAAGATTTGCCATGAAAAATAAGAGCTCTTTGAAAAGTTTTTAAAATTATATAATGTGTCCAAAAAAGCAACAGTATTATTGATCTATGGCCTTCTAAAAATCCCTTATTTAGGCATTTTTTCAAGTTTCTGGCTTGTATTAAATCAATAATTCTGATGACTATTTGTATAAATTATACGATTTTTCAAACTGTCTTAAAGAGCTTTTTGCACTTTTCATGGCAAATCTTTTGTACGACTATCAATGTCCAGCATAAATTGAATTACGATTTTTCACTATTTCTCTTATGGAGTTTTACATGTTAAACCTCAAGGTCATTGCGCGACTGGAAGATCTTATGTGATTTGTTTGAAGTTTTTTTAGTATTCTACATGCTATTACGCAACTTTTGAGACCTATTAGGATTCAAAATTCCAAAATTTTGTTTTTTTGACCCACCCTACTAAACATAGTCGGTGGGGGGAATATTAATTGTTGATTATGTGTATATGTCATTAATTGATATTATCAAACGCTACACTTTCACCTTCTTAATCACGAAAAACTCGTTTTTTTTACAAACCCAGTCGGTTTTCCGGTAGCCAAACTGTGGAAAATTATCAATCCATTTTTAGGATGAAATCTAAAGTTAAATGTGCACATTCAGAGTCCTCCATTTAATTCCTTTAACATTTTTGTAACCGATCCCATTCGTATGTCTCCCATCTTATGTCGTCGTATGTCGTATGTCCCATCGCATGTCGAGGATTTTTGTATGTCTCCCATTGTAATAAACATAAAATTAAATTCAAATTTAAACGCATAAAACAATGATTATCTAAATAAAACTTGTTGTAGTTTGTACATATTCCTTACAAGCAGTATATTTTCATTTTTAATCAGCGTAAAATGACTTTAACAAACCATGTCTATGCAGAAAAATAGGGCCCCTAAGACATTAAGTTCATTTTAAGGTTACATTACAAGTTAATCATCTCTATTTGAGTTCTGGAACATAGAACATAACATAACAAACATTTATCTTTTACTAAAATCTAGATTCACAAATAGAAATTTTACAAGTAAAACTGTTTTTAATCATTTATAATTTTTGAATAACGTATGTTGTAAATTACAATTATTTTGTGTTAAACTTCTCAAATTCAATTTTGAAAATACCTTAAATGCTTATATCTTACCTTACGGGAGTTGAAGCTCAATATTCATGAAGTAAATTTATTTAAACAAATAAAACTACCTTAAATTAGGTAATTTTAAGAAAAGCGTCATAAAATACTCGGTCGGGCCGTAGGTGGCGGACCCACGCAGCGCTGCACATTGTTACAAGAGAACCTGTTATTGTCGACGCTGCTTCTTTTATAACACGACCACAATTTCCGAAAACCTTTTCTCGTTTCCTCGAAAGTGTCGGTTATGTAAACAGAAAATCTTGTTATTTAATAATGTACTTCAAGAAGAATATAATTTTTGTATTATACTTTTTTGAGGCGAAAAACTTGTTCGTAGTGGTCTTTTAAATGAAAAATTTTAATAAATTTCGTTACAAGACTTAGTTTGTGAATAATATATCAAGTTTAACAAGATTTTATGAAAAGTAAAATTCTATTTGTGTCCCTGATTTTGGTACTTAAAAAAACATATTAAGTACTGTAAAATACAAAAAATAAAATTAAATAAAAAAGTTTTTAAACTTTCTAACACACGTTAAAACAACTGTAATTGTTGTTTTTTATTATTTCTCTAAATAAAAATGTTGGCACCAAAAAAATTAATACAAGATACATTTCGACAGTTCGCGTTTTAACTAGGTGCGTACAAAAATGTTTGTTATTCCTTCCTAACTAAAGTTCTGCCACTCAGGGACCAGCGGTAGGGCAGGGGGCTCACTAACTAATCTATCCAGCGGGATTATGGAGTATCGCGGCCGAGCTTCGTGTGAACACAAACACGTTCCGAACACGACACAAACACAAACAGCGGCTCCGCCTTATCAAACACCAGCTATCACATCCTCGAGCGTTTCCGCGCCGCCCCTTTCATCCTGCCGAATCAAAGAAACGGAGCTCCGTGGGCAGAAGTCTAACTATTAAAGTTTTAATAATGAAATTAGTGCCTTAAGTTTATCAGGTGACAAAAATGTCCCTACTTAATGAAATTCTAATATTGATTCTCATTAGGATTGATTAGTACGAACAATCTAAAAATGTCAGTTATCTGTAAGGTATTATGTACATAATACATATAATGCATTATTTTTGTACAGCCATGCACGAAAAACGTGTTAATTAATTCAAGAAACTTAATGCCCAAATCGAATTAATATTAGTGATCATCCTATAAATAAAGTCATGGCAACCCGATTTGAGGAAATAGATTGCAAAACTAGTGCAGTTATTTTTTATTAGATTTAATTGCAAATGATCATACAAATACCGTAATTTAACTTCAGAATACCCCCGTTGCAGCAGACCTGCATACTGAGCGAATTTCAAGTGCAAATTTGAACGAATGGTGTTTTTTGCTTCTGGGGGGCCCCAAAACAAAAAGTTATAATGGTCCCGAGCTTAGGGCTTACCATGAGACCTACGGTAATAGCTTCTTCCCTACAGGGGAAATTCGCTAAAAAGAAGCGTATCCCAATAATATAGAATAAACGTTTTAAACAGTCGAGGTACGTTCCTACGGGACTTATTATCACATGAGTCTAAGTTCCTTATAGAAATAAGTCTCAAGGCAAAGATTAGTTAGAAAAATATCATAGTCTATCATGAAAGAAAATTTTGTTTTGTAGACATCAGGAAACTTTTAACATAAAAACAATCAACCTGTAACCGTATGATTGAATGATGGTAATATATTCAGCAGTTTTATTAGTTTTGTCATCACTCTACAGGCATTAAAATTTCGTATATTCATTATACTATTTTTTTTAACTTTATTTAAACTGATTTAATAATTTTTTGATTAGCATGAAATATATCGTTGTATTTACCGGATATGAATAAAAACCTTCATACATCACTTGCAAAAGTACATAGGATAAAAAATAACCGTTTTTATATTAGTACTAAATGGTGTGTTGCATTAAAAGTACTGAACGTGCATTTACCGGTGAATGCTCAAGTTCATCAAATATGAGTTTCACGTTTGTGGCGATGCAAATACGGGAAAAGTTAGGGCAAGTGTCGGAAAAGCACTTAAGGTACAAGTTATGAACGACACTTGTACGATAAATGTACAGAAAATACGTTTGCATACTTGCATTTACGTATCTGTATTAATATGTTATATTAATAGTCAGTAAAGACCAGGAGATTTAATTGCAATATTACGTTGTAAATTAACATTAATGAGCGAAAACTAATTGGAAGCAAGGAAAAGTAGTTTTAGATCATGAGAAAACAGGCTGATCGTTTTCCTTTGATCTAGAACTTGAGACAAGATAATTTTTATTGACATCAGCTATTAACGGAAAAGAACAAACAAATTATTTATTTAATAATTTGTTGCTGTTAGTTTAACTTATTTTGCTTCAATAGTCTCCAAAATATAATATTTTTTGTGTATCAATTTCAACATATTGTGGGATACTGGAGATAGCCCATCAACCGTGTTTTGACGGTTGATGGGCTACAAATATGCTACATTTGTAAATTTTTAACTTAACCTTTATAATCTCAATAGTTCCAACCTAAAATCAATTCATGGTTACCTGTGGGAAAAGGAATAATTTATTAAAACCTAACCTAATTAGAGAATCAACTCTTATAATAATAGAAATTACATAAATTACTAATCAGTTTTAACTTTTTTTAAGTTTATTTAAATTACAAAATCATCAATAAACTGAATCGTAGTCTTGTCATTCGTGTGTTAAAATTGTACTGTAACTTCATGATTATTATGATACGAGTACATACAGGAAAACACGTCCACACGTCATGTTTTACACGTGTAAATCCAGTATATATACTGGATATATACAAAATACGTCTTAAAACACTTAAAATATGTCTACACGTTTCTGAACTCAAATGCAAGACGGTAACTAAACATAAAATTTGGAAAATGGTGATCGATTTAGATTGGTCACACGAATCATCATCAGGCCCTATGAAACACTAGCAGGATTAAGATGGAGGCCTTCCTTATATCCTGTTGGTCGCCAGCAATTCCACAAAAATCAGGTTTCTGTAAATTCCGCTCGAGTCGAAGTTGACTTGTTCGTTTAACTTGTCTCTTTCCTTACATAAATTTTTCTTGAAAAATGAAGTCTTTCATATTTTATACGATCTCAAAGTGATCATATAAAAACAAATGTCGAAAGTGTACACATACCATGGTATATGGTGCTCGCCATAACCACACACAGCGAAACAAAAATATATTAGTCTAATTAGTCTAGTTTCTAGTCTGGTTTCTAGTCTGGGGCCAATTGCACAATAAATTACAAGTTAATATGCAATTCACCCAATCAGAATGGGTGGATCACAGATATTATTAGCTTGTATTTTATTGTGCAATTGGCCCCTGATGACTAGTTTCTATGTCTTTGCATTATATATAAGCACAAAGGTATCAGCTAACTGGGTATGAGATTTCTGGTGAACTGGCAACGAGATCTACCAATAAGGGTGCAAACACAGACGTCTGTTTCCAGCGGTTTCGCTTCGTCATTACCTCGCTTAAGCGAAGGTATCGATAATGAGAAGGAAAAAGATATAGCTGCTTAAGCAGCTATTTCTTTTCGTTAACGTTTGGTTCAAGCCCTTAAATCTTATAAATTTTTGTTAAGTTCCTCCATGTTTTTGCCATTATTACTTTTCTCGATGCATAAGTGTTTGTTTTTAAATTGCCTTTTCTAATACATTCAGTTTATTTTTGTGTTCAGCCCAATTTCATTTTTGGGATAAATTGCGTCACTAAAATACAAATTAAATGTCGTTTTCCAAATGTTTAAAGCGTACATATTTTCATAGTTATCGCTTTTTTTGCTCTTCGAAATAATTTCATCACTATAATTAATTTAAACTTTTTTTCTATTACATTGTTTTTATTTTACATCACCATAAATCTGTTTTGAATACATGACTTTTTTTAAATGGTACTTATCGTTTGGAAAATGAATAAATAAATTGCCAATATTCAAAGCAATGTTAAACTATTAGTAAAAACATAGTTTCTAACATGAAAAATATTAAACAACGTTAAATTAAACTGGACAAATATAAAGGGGAATCAAAAATTATTTCAATAAATATACTTTATTTATATTCACAGCTTTCTTCATTGTTGTTATTAATTTCATTTTGAATATATTTTCATTTGTCTATATTTTGAGCCCAAATGAGCTCTATTTCCTAAGAGAACCTGGGAGGATAAGGGAATCCGGAAATTTACCCGTCTCTTGAGACCTGTCAACGTTGGGAGCTGATCTCAACTCTAAATACGTGGCAATTTAATCCTCAAAAGCCTAGTTTTTGTTCCTCTGCATTTATAACTACCTAAAGGAAAATTGAAAGATAACAATCTGTACGTAATTTAAATGATTTTTATTTTAAGCTAAATGAACTGTCCAGTCTCTTAAAAACAATTGTGTATTGATAAGAAACAAATAAAATATTTCAGACGATAAATTGTTTTGCTTGCTCTTGTTTGATTTTTTCCGAAGGAATAAAAACGAACAAGAAATGAGCCACTAAATTCCCATTTCGTAACTGAAAGTGAAAGAATATATTGTTGTTCCCTTTATTTATTTTCAGTATACCGGTATTGTGTTTTTTGTTTAAGTTATTTTAATACTAGCTGGTATAAGAAGGAGTATAATGTAGTACAATTTAGAATTAATGTGTCAATCTAAAACATGACTTTTTGAGTGATTGAGCATGAAACATAAAACAATGTTTTAATATTATACTTATAAGAACTCTGAAGTGTTTTGTGATTTTTATCATGATTCCTATTCTTCTTTCGTGTGATTTAAGTTAGGTGATGATAACACTTGAACAGCAGTGACATTAAATAAGTTAATTTTAATACTTCATGCGACAAAAAAAGGTAAAATCCATATTTATTGTTACTTACTGTTGAGTTATTCTGGCGATTTTTTTAGTTACTTGGATCAAAAGACCGACTAATCTGCCTGATGGGTCCTCCTAACTTTGCTCTTCGGTAGATGAGATTCTGCTTAGATTTCCATTTCCACCAGTAAACTTCGTTACTCGTGAACATGCCCTTAACTTTATTTTGATAGATTGTGTTTCTTTTTCTTTATTGTCATTCGTAAATTAACGTTTAACTATGATTAATTACTCTCATCAAAATATTTGTAATCATAACGATTCAATCACTACTACTTTAGGTCGGAGACAAAACCTTAAAAAGGAGACAGTGATGGGTTTAATAACTTAAAATTTCCAAATATTGATCTACATATTTCAATTTAAATTCTACAAAAAAAATGAATTGATTTTCAACGTTTTTTAGCAGTGTACTTTAATGGACGTGGTAAATGTGCATTTGATACGGGTTTGACACTTAAAGTAAAGATAAGAACCAAGAAACAGCCAAATACTAGAAGTAATTTATCCATTTTTGATACATTGAACTGGAATTCAATAATAATCTGTCGTAGATAAGTTCAGTTTGTTCTAAAGTAGCATATTCAGTCAAATTCCCTAAGCTTTAAGCGTTTTATTAACTTAAAAAATTGCATAAGTATAGTAGTATTTTTTAACTTGTGGGACCTCAGTTGATAGTTTTCGAGGTACTTCAAGAAACCCTAGAAATGGTACCTAACATCCAACTGTGAGCCATTGTCAACCAACCATCTTCGGGGCTTTTTGACATTTTAAAACATACAGTAGGAGGAAATTTCAAAGAAATAGAACTGTAAGATTTATTTCCATTTTCAGACTAATTTAGAATATAAAATGGCCGGACATATAATAAGTTTTAATTAAAGGCGTTAGGTGAAACTCCCTGTTTTGTAAATCATATAAAAAGGTAAGTTTAATTGAAACACTGAAAGTTTACTGCTCTTAATTATTTTACTGTTTGCTAAGAACCTTTTACAAACTTTATGACCGGGGGAGAGGTGAAACTTTGTTAAGAGTTTTGAAGCAACAACTTGAACTCGTAAAAGTTTAGATAGTAGTAACTCCTCATATCATCGTTAAATCTACGTAAAAAGTACTTTTCACTTTTATAAAAGGCCTGACATATTTATGTTATGAGTAAAAAAAATCATCACTGTTTTTGTCGACATCAGAATCTAATTTAATATTGTGAGCAATTAAATGCAACATCTTCATGTGAAATTGTTTTAGCGTTCTGCTGGCAATATACGTAAAGGTAGTCCATCACCCTACTCCCGAGGAATGGGTTGGGGTGTGTTAGGGTAAGAGACTGATACCCCCCTCAGGGTTACTTTAGACAAGCGAGAGCCATTTGTAATCCTTGCTTTAGTGAACGTTTCCTTTCTGAAAAATAACGATAAAAAGTTTACAGGTTTAATGGGACATATTAAGGCGATTCTATTCCCTCCAATTATATTAATTCAACATTTTCTTTCCCCTTGTTTGAAAGCTTTTTTCATTCTATCTGAAGTGAAAATTAATTTGATTTAATTAAAGTGTCAAAACCTTAGATACCACGACTCACGGTTTGATTAGTAATTGAAAAAATCTGTTTGGGAGTTACTTACAGCTATTCCACTTAGCGATTTGAAATGAAAAATACAAAGTCATATGATATGAACAATAAATAGAACATTTATTTGTCTTATGAACTATTTATTTACATTTTGTGAAGCTCGTATGTATTTTACGTTTACTGCAAACAAATACAACCATGATTAGCTTTGTCAACAGTCAACCAGTTCCATCTCCAGTTTATGCTTGAGCTCTTCGTAGTTCTGTAGCAATAACAACAGGTACTCATGTGACACAGCCTGTCAACATTACAGCTGGTGCAGAAGGTTGAGCTTTACACTCTCATTGAATGAAGTATAAATACATTCATAAATACACAACCTGAGTGGTTTCTTTTGTTTACCATTGCCTTTCATTTAAATTTTAACAGAGATTTTAAAAATCAAAAAAAATTGTATTATCTATTTCAAGACTATTATGACTATGTGTTACAATAGTTTTAAAAATTAGCTTGTTTTAGCGAATTTCCCCTATAGGGAAGAAGCTATTACCGTAGGTCTCATGGTAAGACCATGATAACTTTTCATTTTGGGGTCACCAGAAGCAGAAAACACTATTCGTTCGAATTTATATATATATATATATATATATATATGTGTGTGTGTGTGTGTGTGTGTGTGTGTGTGTGTGTGTGTGCACTGAGAAAAAAGTCTAGTGGTAGACAACAGAAATAAAGAGGGAACCTCATTAAATCTTGTGCTTACCTTGCCGGATGCCATTCTTGAGGCTGCCACCAGCCTTGGCTAGTGTAAGGACTCCAGCCACATCTTGTGTGCGCCACAAGCCATCTTTGGCTGTAATTGTGATGTCATAACTTAATGACGTCACTACTATATCCTTAATTCTTGAGGTAGCAAGCATACTGGACTGGTGTGTGTTCCACTCTGACTAGTTAAAGACACAGTACTGTCTAGTGCCAGACCCCAGCAAGCTAGTAGCCACCTCTATTTGTGTCTGGTGTCGTTCTACCCTGGATAGTTGCAGCTCCAGTACTATCTAGTGCCAGACCCCAGCAAGCTAGTGGCTACCTCTCTTTGAGTCTGGTGTCGTTCCACCCTGGATAGTTGTAGCCCCATTACTGTCTAGTGCCAGACCCCAGATAGCTAGGGGCCACCTCTCTATGTGTCTGGTGTCTTTCCACCCTGGATAGTTGCAGCCCCATTACTGTCTAGTGCCAGACCCCAGCAAGCTAGTGGCCACCTCTCTTTGTATCTGGTGTCGTTCCACCCTGGATGGTTGCAGCCCCATTACTGTCTAGTGCCAGACCCCAGCAAGCTAGTGGCCACCTCTCTTTGCGTCTGGTGTGCGTTCCACCCTTGATAGTTGTAGCCCCAGTACTGACTAGTTCCAGACCCCAGCTAGCTAGTGACCTCTTCTCGTGTTGTCAGCAGGTTGGTTCCATCGATTAAAATTGATTTAGCCCACAAATCGGCCACAGATGTAGGACTTAGAATCACACTCCCCCCTAATGCTCCAGTATCAACCTTTCTGTTTAAGCCAGTTTTGATTTTATTCTTAATCCAATAATTAAATCTTTTTTCCTAAATTTCTGCTAGTTTAACTATATTTATACCAAAAGCGTCATAATTATGTTAATGAGTTACTGTTACGTTAAAAAAACTGGCTTGTTTGAAATGCTAAATAAGACATAGGAACAAGGGGCGGGTTGTGATTCAAAGAACTGTATCTGCAGTTCGCTTCTGGGCTGATTTATTTTTTACTTTACACAACACGCCGAGGCAGAAAGAGGTGGTAGCTGCTAGCAGATCGGATCTGGAACTAGGTAGTGTTATGGCTACAACTATTGTGGCAAAATTCAACATTTCTAAAATAAAAGGTTGATCTCATTAGAAGACTAATTTGATGTTATGGGTTTTGGTTCCAAGCTGGCTCTTGCTTTTAATATTATGATTATAGACATATACCACAAGACTTATTTTCATTTTGATTGTTTCAAGTAAAGTGAACATTAAATTTAGCAAATTTTTAGCTTTTTAAAAATACTCAATACAGCTTCGAAGATAATTACAACAGATTATCTGATATATTATATAATTTAAAAATCAACCAAACATTATAAAAATATAAACATTTGAGAAGTTAAATTTTGAACAAAATAGGACAAGTATGCGTCATTATAAACTTTTACAATTTCTAGTGCAACATTTTGAAGGGTACCAGATGCTTCATTGTTAAAGCTAGTATTTAATAAATAGTATAGTATATGCCAAGATAAAACTGCAATCAAAGACTTATTTAAGTAATGAAAACATTATTAAAACTTTTGTAATTTTGACACTGAATTTCATTTAATATAAATAAATTTTCTATAAACGGTTAATTTGAATGTATAGGCTAAATAAAATATTTGAGACTCCAATTGTAACAAATTTATTAATTGTAATTAAAACAAGTACAAATCAAGAACATTTAATTAATAATAATGATGGCTGTAATAATAATATTCCCTTAACCATAACTATTACTGACAAAAAATTATATAACTGCTGCAAACATGTTGGTTTCAAGAGGGGGTCCCAATCCTACACAACTACCTGCTCCTCCCTCAAGACTAATTTTAACTTTAAAATTTGGTACACAGCCTCAACTGCTCAACCAAAGTCTTGATTTATAGCTCATTTGAAAGAGAAAAACTATTTATCGATTCCAGTTATCAGATTTTTGATATCGCTTTAGGTTGAAATATAAAATATAAAAATAATGATTAGTTTTATTTTTATGAATTGTATTGGTTGTGATATCAAGGGAAGGATATCACTGGAATATCTGGATAATTTTGTTTAAATTATCCAGATATTAAAAAATATACTATCCTTTAAATATTAATATACTATCGTTTAAATGAGCTAGCTATAAATCTCAAAAATTTTGGTTGAGCGGTTGAGGCTGTATTGGATTTGAAAATTTGGGAGGAGCAGTTACGAATGTGAAGTTTTTCGTGACTGGAACCCTCTCTTAAAAAATACTATACAAAAATATTAACTACAGTATTACAGGCAATTATAGCTACTGTCATCATTAAAATAAAAGTATTATGCTTTAACAAAAGCTGTTACAGTAGGCCCTACTTGCAATATTATCAGCATTAAAATAATTAAGAAAAAATACAATGCAAGAATATTAGATTAGGTAACAGTTTTAGACACTACATCCATTAAAATTAAGCTTGAGAAAACCCCTTAACTGTTCTGGCCACAGTAGGCCGACTATTATAGTACTGACAATTTTATAACTGCTGCTTAAAAGTCATAAATAATCGAAAAGTCACAACTAATCACTACTGTGCTCTGTTTCATATCTTCACAACTCCCTACCATAATTATAAAAGGCTGAAGTGTGGGACCATACCGTACATATTTCCGTTTTATCTCCTGCACCGCAGCCAAAATGTCTGTTTCACTTGAAAGAAATGAATTTCCTGTTTCGAAGGCTTGTTCAGTCCTTTTCCATGTATCTTGCTAATTTTCCTCGTGTACAGAAGATAGTTAAGTAGAAGCAGGATGGCCACACTTGATTGAGGAGAACTATCATCTGAAAAAAGGGCAGACATACCTGTAATAATCTTTATATACCAACATAATAGAAACATGTTTTTTTTGTAATGCACCATAATAGTTTTGTAAGACTGCTTGGGTGCCCTGTCAGAGGTCTGAGGGAGGTTATCGAAGATGGCAAAGCACCCTGCATTATAATTTTCAAATGTCGTAAAAATTGTTAATAGCCCACCGAAAATATGTCATCAAATTATTATTTTTTTAACTATAGGGCTTACTGTTTTTTCTTTACAGTTTTATTTATAAATCTGAAAAATTCCATTAAAAATTATACCGGGTGTCCCATAATAACCCCCCCCATCTTTTTCCTATATTTTTCAAATATCAATCCCTCACCACCCCCAAACATTGTTGGGTAGTTAATACTTCATTTTGAGTATGTACCCAATTTCGGCCGCCATCTTGGATCCGCCATATTGGATCCAAAATATATTTTTCAAATGTAAAAGTGGAGTTGTGACCCATCATTTTACGCTAGATTTTTTCACTAATTACAATGCCGCAATCCGTTTTTTAATATTTCGATTGGTTCTTAAGATATGATTACTTTAAATTGTATTAATACTAAAAATTTATTTATTTTCAACCAATTTAAGCATTACAAATTGATAAAATAGGCTAATTTTTAGTTTTTGAGAAATTCATATTTTTTTAAATGTTTATTAGAAATTTATTAATATCTTGAAAACTAAACATGATAATTAAAAACGGGTTGCGGCATTGAAAAAAAATCTAGATTGAACTGATGGGTCACAACACCATATTCATATTTGAAATAACTTACCTCATTTCAAAATGGAGGATCCAAGATGGAGGCCAAAACATTTACATCGGAGAAAGTTAAGTGGAAATAATTTAACAATGACTGGTGGTGGTTATTCGTCACTATCTAGCATTATTTTGTGGTTATGGCCCATTTGATCAATTTTTAATTTTTAATGTTTAAATTGGTTGAAAATAAATAAATTTAAAGTATTCATATCATGAGAACCAATTGAGATATTAAAAAACGAATTGCGGAATTGTAATCAGTGAAAAATCTAGCTTGAAATAATGGGTCACAACACCACTTTTATATCTGAAAAAAAAAAATATTTTTGATCCAATATGGCGGATCCAAGATGGCGGCCAAAAATTGGGTACCTAATCAGAATGAAGTATTAACCACCCAACAATGTTTGGGGATTGTGTGGGATTGATATTTGAAAAATATAGGAAAAAGTTGGGGGGAATATTATAGGACACCCGGTATATTACATGGGGAAATGTTGCATTTATTAAATAATAATATATGTAATAAAGGCAATTTTGATAAAAAAGTAACAACAAATTAAATGTGACATCTACAATTTTAAATTTTTCAAAACAAATACATTAAATGCCGTTTGATTAATGATTATTCAATTACTTTGAAAAACGTAGTGTCTTTTTGCTTGTAAAAAAAATACACGTTGAAAACCCAGAGTAAACGCCCTCCCAATGTTGTAAGATTTATCTAATCCCAAATTTATAATTTTAAATTTTTAGTCGAAATTGTCATTAATAATAACTTTATATTAAGTCGATGTTATAATATTACCTGATGCAATGGGTTTAAGATGTTTTATTGCCTGTTTCCTGTCCTTATCCCTAGTTTGTTGTTCCTTGGTATTTGCTATAGTCAGGATTTTATTCCTGTACGCTGTGATATTGTTTGAAAGACTTCTCTTTTTCGGGATGGAGATGGTCAAAATCTTGAAGAAAGTGGAAACAAACAAAGTTTATTTAAAAAGAGTTTTTTTTTAGCTGTTTATAGAAAATTCTATGTACTCTTGAAAGGAGAATTTACTATTAATGGAGTTTAAGTGAAAAAATAATAAGGTTCGAACCATAAACTTTGGCCAGAATTATATCCCCATTATTATAATCCTATAAGCCTATTTTCTGAAAAATCGCAAATATTATTTATTTTTCTCATTAACTAAATGACATTACGTTTGCCAGTATATGCTGTTATGTCATTACAAAGGGGGGGGACAAAGGGGGCAGATTGCCCCGGACCATAAAAGAACGGGGCCACATTTTCAGCTGAGTATTTTTAATTTCTTTCATCATAATAATTAATTATTTAAATATATTTCAAAAAACCGTCTATATTTTTGATTGCAAACAAAGAAAATCAAGTTGGATGTCGACTGATAGCGCCACGGTTCCGAAAATTCAACCCTTGATTAGTGTACTCAAATAAATTACATTATTTTATAGGCCTATTTTGTACAATTCTAAGACACATTGGCAAATATATGTAGAAATACATTTAAATTGAAACCTCAAATATTAAACTCCTTCCAGCCGTTCTTGAGTTATGACTATGAAAAGAAATCCTCTCGCCTTAGGGGTATTCCTAGCCTACAAGTTTTTTTCAACTCCGTAAGGACTTAACTTGGGTACAAGTATGTGGGAGTTAACACGATGGTCCGAAATGGCTATTTATTTTATGATTTATCTATCAGTGGAGACATATTAAGTTACTTAGTTCAAATAATGTGGTTTTATCAAGTGACGTATATTAACTTCACTTAACAAGTGGTGGTATTTAAATCAATCATGTTGTCTAAAAAAACACAAAGAATTAATTTGAGGAAATATTGAAAATCATTTCAAATTTCAGTCGCCTACTCGGTTTAGTTTATTTAATGTAAAGATCCAGATTCGAACACATTAACAAATGAGCAGTACTGACAGGATAAAAGTTAAAAATCCTTTTGAAAACAAAGTAAACATCAATACATAATTTCAACCACTTTTCTGCTAGGCACCTCTACGCTGGCAAGTGCCACTGTCAGTCGTCAGTGCTGCCAGCATTAAAAGTACCATTAAAATCCAAAATTATCTTCAAATTATTTTTAAAATTCACCATTCTCATTAATGTCCTTCGTACATTGTAAATGACTTTACAAAATTATTTCAAAATTACCCTTTGTTATTTGGGAATGACTTTATAAAATTAATTCGAAATTATGTCAATGAATACAAGACAAACATTTACGGCTGGCAGAAACCATATTTTGTTTGATGTGCTATGTTGAAACGTCAAAACAAATTTAATAATCCTGAATAACAGTAAAAATTACACCCACAATAGAACTTAAAACATTGTGGGCTTACCAAACAACATTTGGATCAAACCACAAAAATGTAAAAGTACGATAATCGTACGTTGGAACACACTACATTAACACTTGACTTTATCGTTATGTCCCCATAACCCTGAAATTTTACCAAGCCCGCAAATATAATTGAACGATTTAACTGAGGAAGTATTTTTCAAATCGGCTTAATTTATAGGGCCTATAGTCAATGGGTAGATATGTGATCTCATGACATTTTATTATGACATTATTGACTAAACAATACGGTAACTTTTATTGCCATAAAACTCAAACTCACCGGTAACATTCTGTTGTAAGACGTGGAGGCCCCAATCCTGCAGGAGGCGTGAAGTTTCTTCACCCATTATTCACAAAGGAAACAAAGAAACAAGTCACTATAATAAACAGTCCAACCAGTTACACCAACAACTCACTCAGGACTGCGTGGGTCGAAGATTAGGGGTATGACGCTGTAATCAGTGTGATTGCGCATGCGCGGACACCTGTCAGGCACAGGGACGGTTAGAGCCCACCCTCTGGTTGGCTGGGGTACGCTGCAAACCCCAGCCTTGGAAGTACGTCGCGTCTATACGCTAGGGTCCCTCACAAACATTTTGTTTTTTGTCACATGACATTCTGTATGTGACTACCACAATGCGCGCCTGGTTTTAGGCAGAGGAATACAAAATATCTAGGGCATTGAACGAGCACTAGTACGGGCTGGGGCTAAGTGTGACGTCACTGATTTCATCACACTAGCATTGCTAGTGTCCGCAACATTTGTTTATTGTTAACGCCTAGATTCTAGTCTGGACTGTTTTAACATTACACTGCTAGGAACGGACCAAAGCCAAATTGGAGATGTAATGTGGGTGACTCCAGACCACATTGGTTTACCGCATGCCGCTGGTTGTAGCGCCAAGAATCATGCGAAATCAACATTTACTCGCAATCTGGAGCTCTGATTTTTCTCAGTGTGTGTGTGTGTGTGTGTGTCTGTGTCGGACCGCAACAATGGTCCGATCTTAATGAAATTTGGTACAGACATGTAAAGTAGTAATCCCTCGGACGAGTTTGTAAACCAGCCCGATCGGACCACCGGAAGGGGGGGGGGGTGAAGGGGGATAAACCCCCCCCCAAAATGGGGTTTTTGAGTTTTTTTACATAGGAAAATAATATTTATAACTTTTGTTGGCACCATTGAATTCAGCTAAAAAAAACACACAATTTAGTATTTTGAATCACTGCTCTATGCCCATTGGTTACCGAGATATTGAAAGTGGTAAACACAGTACGTTGTCCCAATATTAACCTTATGGGAAATAAGTAAAATTCTACCTCTCGGTTATTCCTCAACATATATTGATAAAATTCTTTGTTTGAAATTCATTTTTGGTGATGGTGATTTTATATTTTGATTATGATTTTTGCGGACATTTGCCATCACTGATTAGTAAAAAACAAGTTTCCCGATCCCGAAACGACGTAAAACTTGTTTTTTACTAATCAGTAATGGCAAATGTCCGCAAAAATCATAATCAAAATATATTGATAAAGCTTGGTAAATGGCTTTTTCTAGTTCATATCTACTAAATATTGAATTAAAACCACCCAGTTTTAATATACCCGTAGCAGCAAACCTGCATACTCATACTCATTCCCCATGTTATTCTTTTGGAGCTTACTAAAACATGTAAAATCTCGCTATGTTAGATTGAAATATGTTGTTTTGCATTTGAAATTCGCTGAGTATGCAGATCTGCTGCAACGTGGGTATTTTCTTTTTTATCTGGTTGTCTAGAATATATAATAATTCTAATTTTTAGCTGTTTGACTTTAAGATCAGTGGCGACATTAAATTATATGAATCAAATAGCCCACGATTATTAATAATACTCAAAATAATTAAAGATTAATTATGACTTAAAAGGATAATTTGACTGTACCACAGAGCTTATGGGTTATAAAAATTCATTTGCGACAAAATATGGCACATATTGTCGTGTTCCGAAGTATTCTTGAGCCACTTGGCTCGACAAAACGTAATAAACAGCCCTGTAACGACGTCATCAGAAATGTTGTAGCACATAATACATGTAACAAACGAGGTCTATACCATCCAAGTTTCATGTTGATTGTTTTATGTTTGCCTTAATTGAAATCATTAACGTGAATAACTAGGTGATTTAGTTTTGCATTGGAAATAGAAAGGAAAATTTAATTCACATTATTTAGTTTTTAATTTACTAAAGTTTTCGTACTGTAATTGTTAAACTTATTACTATTAAAAAAATAAAATACTGGAGGGTTCTAAAAATAATACACACTATAAAAACATAGTCTTTTAAAATAAAAAAACAAGAGCTGTAATAGTAGTTTTAATTACTAGGAGCGAAAGTGGCTCTTTTTGGTACGAGATCGAGCTCTTTGGTACGTACGAGGCGCAGCCGAGCTTGGAAATGCGATTGTGTACCAAGGAGACACCTTTGCTCCGTGTTATGAACAACTATTTTCATCATTATGTATACATAATTAAAAAAGACTACATAATTTTGAGGTTATCCAAAATAGTTATCGTCATTTACACATCTGTTAGTTGTTTACAAACACAAGATAAGAAATCGTTCAACCTTTTAAACGTAACATAAACAAATTTTGACATTAGAGTACGGCAAAATTTACCATATGTTTTTTCAGTACTCCTATTCGAAGTGATCCAAAAACGATCATTTTGCGTACGATTTAGAGAACTAAAAACGGCTGTTTTCGGGACAGTATGATGAAAAAGTTACTTATAGGATAATAAATATTTCTAAATTATTCAGAAAGATATATTTTCAGCCTGTTAAATTCAACCAAGTGGGTATATTACCAAAATTAAAAAACGCAAAAACCTTTTAGTCCTAAAATATTTGAGGCAATAAGACCCCGTTATATTAATGAACACCTTTTTGTTTTTGCCTTAGTTTCCTCCGGCTAATACTTTTTAGAGTCTCCAAAGTTGCGTTCATAGTTCAATAACGACACAAGTCACCTCATATCTGTAGGCTACCGATTAATAACCTATATAAATATAGATAAAAAACAGAGTTATTGTGAGCAATAGCTGGATCGTCCTACACTTACATATTAAAGAAAAAATCTCCTTTAAAAGCCTCAAAACATCACCAACTGGGTATTTGGCGTACGACTGTGCGTGTGTGTGTGGGGGGGGGGGGTTAATTATGCCGTAGGGTGTTTTGTGTAACGTTATCACTGAAATAATTTAATTTTATCTTATGAACATT